>WAAE01003592.1:0-18649 GCA_013400495.1 Nicator chloris | reverse complement strand
ATTTAAAACTATGATAAGAGAGCTATTGCAATTGTGCATTCTCAGCATGATAGTAGCAATATTTCAGAAGATAAAAAATGGAGGTTGGTGCTACATAGAGCTCCATAGTGAAAACCTGAACACTGGATGATGCCTAGGTTTTTCCTCAAGGTACAATATTTTTGTTTTCCTCCGTCCTACTGGAGACTCAGTGGCTCTAGAAGGCTGTGATAGACAAGAAGTCAAGATAAACAAAGCAGAGGTTAGCAAGTCACTCAGAGTTGATCATCCCCTAAAGTTCCCCTGACAAAAGTAAATGGGAAAGGAAGTTCTGATGGGAACACAAAAAAAATTAAACAAATTTTCTGAAACCACTGAAACAATAAAACAGAAAATAAAGGATTTGTTTCAAATTTTGAAATAAAACGGATTGGAAAGGCAAAGCCACAGAAGAAATGGGGACAGGACAAGACATACAGTTCTTTGAAATTTGGAACAGCAGCAAAGGATGAAGAGAGAAAAAGATATAGACCCCAAATTAGAAAATGCAGCAGCCAGAAAAGACTTCTGTGTACCACTACAGGATTACCTAACCCTCTCTTCTGAAATTTAAAATCACTTCTCCCTTTCTGAACAATGCCCAGTCAGATTCTGCCATAATAGACAGAGCAGTAACCAGTTAATTCCAGTAACCAGATTTTAAAAACGGCTTTATCCTGAACAGTTTATATGGCAATGCATAGCTTTGCTACAAAATAAGTGGCATGGAAAAGAAGACAGAGAGGTAGCTTGTTAGCAGGATAGAAGGAGTTGTAGTGCTTTGCTTTCAGAAGTATCAGCTTGCTAGCACTTGTTTGTCAAATACACTTCAATAGGATTTGAAACCGAGTTTGAACACCTGCAGCACAGAGTTTGACAGATCTTGGTTAAAATACATTGCATCATATTTAAAATAATGCAGTGTCTCAAGTACCTGGAAGCCATACTGAAGAGAGAGAACCCCCCCTTGTTAAATATTTACCACTTGAGTCCTGAACATCTGCAATTAGCTAAGAATGGTGATGTCAGTGGACACTTCCCAAGGTTAGCTGCCTCAGTATTTGTGCAGATCTAATCTGAAGTCTTTTCTTGAGAAGAGGAACACATCCAAACTCAACAAATTGTCATTGACAAATGACTATAGCAGTCTAAGGATAAAAGAAGGGCAAGTATTCAATAAAGAAAGAGAACATGAACATGAGCATTAACAGAATAAACTCAATCTATTTAGTGTGTTTAACCCTTTGTAATTTTTCAAACTTGGGTTATTTATTAGCAAGTAAAACTCCAGATTTTTAGATAATTCTCACAATTCAGATGACAAAAATCTGCAGTGTGACTGCATAAACGTTTTTTAGATTTTTGTGGGTTAAGTTGGAGTTTTTTGCCTCTGAAAGGATGAGGAAGACTCTGTGCAGCATTAGGATCCGATGCTTTCTGGGTGATATGCTGCTCTGTGTTAAATGGCTCAATTAGTGGGTCACATCAGTCACATGAGTTTTGTCAACCCTACAGTTTATCGTGGAGGGGACAATGCCAAACTGCCCCAGCCTTACAGGCCCTACTGCATTGAACAGAGAGCCAGGACACAGGAATATGAGGGGAAAAAGAGTGGGGTTTTCATCACCGCCTGATAGCAAGAGGCTCAGAGTAGGTACCTTATGAGAAGCTGATCTCTGGAGGACTCACCTGCTCATCTGGAAGGAAGGGGCTGCCAAACAGCCATGGCCATGAGGTGTTAAACAAGGCAGTGCAACACGGGGCAAAGTGACAGTGATGCCAGTCCCTACAAAAACAAACCTGGGAGCCTGACAATGAGATTCAGGTTTGCAATGACTTCTAGCCAGAGCCCTTTGTTGCAGCAGAAAACTAGATGAAGAAATCTAGTTGATTGAAATTAGCTGACATAACAGTGCAGCTCATCCTCTGAGGTCAGTCTATGAGCTACCGTGCTTATTTTTCAGCAGAGGAAATTTGGAATGCTGGTTTTTGATGCCTGTTCACTGGTAAACCAGATATAGGCAAACAAGACAAAGGAGAAGTCTAGGTTGTGTATGGGGTGTTTTGGTGTGTTGGTGTGTTTTGAATAGTTCTATGGTACAAACTTCCTGAAGTTACCAACCCTATTAAGAGACATACACAGAGAGGCTTCTGTTTGTAGACAAACTAATGGAGACTGTTGCCTATTTCTGTAATTTACAGAATTGTTCAAAATGCTCATAATGGAACAGCTTTGTGATTTTGGCAATCATGCAATATTCAATATAGACTTTTTTTTTTTCTTCAATGCCAATCTTTTTTTTAAAAAAAAGTTAAACATAGTTATAAAATTTTAATATATTTATCCTATTAAGGTAACCTGTTTAAATCTGCTTTCTAGAATGAAATTGAGCAGAAAAGACAACAGAAAAAAAAAAGGAAAAAAAAGTATTAAAACAGGAACAATTTGTTCACTTAATTTTTTGTGAAAAACATTTTTTGCCAGACTCTTTAAAGGGTGCACTGGACACTAGTCAAACAAATGCTCATACATGTCTTCCTGTTATTAAATGCACATAAATTTATCAAACAAAATATTCTTATAAATCATCAGTTTTGATCAAATTTTCATCCATTTCATTATTTTCCTATACCATGTACGAAAAGCCTGTACCTCAGAATGTCATGCAGAATTTTTTTTTTTTTGGTAATAACTGTTTTAATATAAATCTCCAAATTTTTAAATGTCGAAAGGAGTGATGATTTCATTAAGGACTGCACCAGACTGCCCACTGACTCTATTTACAGAACACTAAGTCTATAGAACCCTGTATCTGTGGGATAAAATGCTGAAAAGAAGGCAGATTCAATTGTCTTTTGCTTTCAGTGTTGACTGTTTACTTTCTGTTCACTGAAGCTCAGAGTAGTTAGCAGTCTATGTAAATATGCATTTATTCTAAGGCTCATATTTAATACAGTTTAAAAAACCCCAATCTGCATCTACAGTATATTCGGCAGAAAGTAGTGTTATTGAACAGTAACATGCTAAGTAATGATATTCAAGAATTTTTTTCCCCAGCTATCAATTTCTAAGAAAAAAGAAAGGAAATCCATATATTGTGCTGGTGACAAAACAATATGCAGTCATTTCAGGGGGGAGGGTTTTTTATTAGAAAGAAGCATACTTTAATTAGAAGAAATATGTTAATTTCAATAGCATATTCTTCATATCTCTGCCCCTAAAAATCTTTGCACACACCTACATTCTTTTTATGGACAGTACAAAGGAGGATAATAGATGCCTATAAAAGTAACTAGTGAAATTCTGCATTAGGATAATCTGTCACCCATTTCCATTTTTTCTGAAGAAAGCAAGCATAATCAAAAGCCTAAATGACAAAGAGTTGACAGTAAGATTCTGTAGTAAATGATTCCAGAGTCGCTGGCCTGCGGAGATGCTGAAGAAGTCCCCAGCAGACCTGATTAATTCCAGTTTCTCCAGCTGCCAGGGGAGCAGAGGCTAAGCAGTTTCACAGAGAGGAGCCTATTACCACTACTAGGCTGAAATAGATCTAATCAACTCACAGCCGCTCAAAAGAAAACTTTACAGGTTTAGCTCACTAAGGCAGCGCTTTAAAATGATGACTACAAAGGATCATGGGAGTCTGAAAGCATTTAGTCTTTATTGCAGCTCAAGGAAATTTTCTGCTGTGGTTAGGCCATGCTAATTTACTGAACATGACAATGCCTCCCAGATTGTATGACATCATTTCAATAATGGCTCTTGTCCTCTTAGTTAAATATTTCTACTACTACTTTTAAAATTCTGACTACTTCATTTATTGAAATAACATCTATTTTAGGATTAATTAGGTTTACTGTTCCAAACCTATGGGCTAGCCTGCTTTATCATGCAGTTTGAATGATGATGTTGCATAATTTGCCATGGCACTGTCAGGAAAATTGTATTTATATTAATTTATTTGTATTATTTTCATAGAATGTACCTCTAGAAATACTCTGTACTTCAGCTGTAAATTTTGCATCAATTGTTCACTGCTTCAAACAGTGCACAAGCATCACAATTAATAATTTGAGTGATTTTTAAGAACAAAAATTTCAACAGCTAGAGTATTACATATTTTGACTGATAACAATTATACACTCAAAATAAGAAACCATCAAAACTTTTATTTCTTTTTTTTGCATTTTTTTCATTTGTTGTTGAGAGGGTTTTTTAAGACCTCCAGTCCCCAGGGAGAATGCTAAACAATGAAATACAGATGTAATTTGTTAGATTAAGAAAATAATTCCATCAACTCTTTCTCAGTATTCAGCTGAAGAACCTTCCTTAACAGAAGAAGTCTGCTTTTTTAAAAACAATCAGTGTTTAGAAACTCCAAGCATAAGTACCTGTATGATACAATACTCTAAAGATGTAACGCAAAACGCGCGGTTTGCAACGCAGTCCTTTAATGACGGCTAAAACATTATTATTTGATCAGTCTACCAAGTGATTTAAGGAAGAAGCACACAGCAGAATGACATTTGGAAAAAGTAAGTTGCTTGTGACCCTGATGGGGAAGAGGGAGCAGTGAAAAAGCAGCAGTGTAATCATCTTGTGGAAGCTGGCTTCCAGGGCTGGGAGCCGAGAGGTTGCTGGAAGGTGCCACTGGCCTCAATACCGCCCAACGCATTCTGCTCCTCCCTGGTTTCCAGCTGCCCCGTGCGTGGCTGCTTTGGCGAAACGAGCTGTGCATTTGTGATTCGTGGCACAGTGGAAAAGTGCTGTGTGTTGGGCATAGCACCCTTTGCATGCGTTCTAGGGTGAGGTTAAAAGGCAATGGAGACTGAGCTCATGTATCCCGGGAGCACAATGGCTGAGGCTTTTATCCTCATCTCACACCAGCAAAAGTCCCTGGGAAAAAATGATAGAACTAAACTTGTCTGTTTTACGGCACTTATTTCATACAAGAAGTAAGATGCACTTATCAGATGCATCTTTTAACCAGTATAAAAAATCAGACCTTCTTCTATCCACCTATTTCATACAAGAAACTTATCAGATGCATCTTTCAACCAGTATAAAAAAATCAGACATTTTTCTATCTGCTACCACATCTTTTTTATTGCAAACATAGAACTTCTGGGAGTTAACTAGAGAAATAAACAAACAGACTTCAATAACCACTGAGCCATTGCTCAATAGATATATGAGGAATCAACTAAAAGGGAGAGGGAAGGATTTATTCCACACTGTTTCTTGCACGTCTTTTCAAACTATTTTAATAAATTACTAGAAAATTAGGATATGAAGATGTATGAGGAAATGAAGATATATGGTTTAAGGTAGGACTTTAAGAAATTTCTGAAATAGAAGCAAAAAACCTAAAATTTCCTTTATCACTCATTCTCCATCCCATGACTTTTCTGGAAATTGCAGAGAAAAGTATGTTGTACTGGGCATTCTGGACGCCAAGTTGCAGAGGAAAAGTGAGACAAGACAAGAACACATTTTTTCAGAGTCCAGAAAATAGAAATGAGAAATATTGAAGCACGGTGAATACCAAAGTGCGAGCTGTCTATCTGTAATCTGGAGAGAGCAAAGTAATTTAGCCAGGAGTGAGAACTGCAAGGCTTCCAATGTTCTCAACTGAGTCAATTGACCTGCATCGGTGGACTGTAAAAGCTGGAATGAACAAGACAAACAATAGGAGACACAAGGCAGGAAGAGGCTTGGGATCTGCACTGAACAAGAATTTCCAGTATTCACGAATGAAGGTAAACACAATAAGATGAAAATATTACCCACCTGGAATAGCTTGTCCATTTTTTAAGTTGCTGAGGTTGTGAGTGTTAAAATAGTGGAGATAAGAGTTAGTATGGATTCTCTCTGTTCTACTTCAACCAAGAAACAGATAATAATTGAGAACATAACTATTGTTTTTGCACTATATGAATCCTTGCCGATGGTTAATTTTTTTTCCTAAGTTGTTAATTGATACAGGCCTTCTCTGAGAAACAATTCCAGTTGAAGCTGCAGAGTCAAGAAAATGCTTTGAGAATTCATATTTTTCTTTTATTAGTTGTCTCTCAAAAGCACATATTGCTGAATTAGATTACTAACATAATATTTCTCCTGTCTGGAGAGGGCTGTTCCTTCTCTGCTCGCTGGAGAGCTGTAACTGAAGGGGATCAATACTGGTCCTGATGCTCATACACGCACACTCTCAAGTAAAGCTTAGCGTGTTTTGGACCACAGCACTCCAAAGATTTCCATCTATTTCTAGTATTGCAGCTGCTATTCTCTTGCTTCATGATTTTGAAGGTCTAAGTCAAAGTTCATTAATGTCAACAGAAAGTTTCCCATTCATTTTAATAGCCTTTGTTCAGACCTCAGAGAAACCAAAGGAGTTGGTGCTGGCTCAGAGAAAATATGGGCAGGGGGCGTTGCCATAAGAGAGCCGCCTGTTTGAGAGCACCTGGTGCCATCTCCTTTTCTACTAAAGCATGTGAACTATAAAGAAAATATTAAAAACCTTTCAATTTGGTACAGCTCAAGTTGATAATTGGTCAAGGTGCCGGAAAGGCAGCAGGGCCTCAGGACTGGGGTTCACTGCAGGGGAGGCTGTCAGGGTGCGACCTCTCAGCCAGGAACCGTCCCACCTTTGGTCATGCCAGCTGTGATCTGAAGCTGACCTTGGAGGACAAGCCCCAGGAGGAGGGATGCCCACGGAGTGGAGTGTGTGGTGGGCTATGCAGCACTGTGCCCATTCTTGATCCTCTGCAGAGCGACACCTTGTTTATTATGCGTGTTGTGATGTCGCTAATGTGTATCCAGTGTCTCCAATCAATGTCATACATAGCACAATCTCTCGTGAAGCAATAGAGCTGTCAACGAAGGAAGTGGTAATGGACCACAATGGGAATTTCAATGCACAACAGGATCCATTACTGGAATGGTAATGGCCAGGATGAAGGTGGAACAACAAATGTCAAATACAAATAGATGTGTGTGTATGTGTGTGTGGGTACACAATTATATTTATATTTATATAACACTCATAAATACTTTTGTGTCCATAATATGTTTATGTATGTAAACATACACACATATATTGATTCTCAAAATACTGTGTGCATTGTTTACAAGGTACATGTTAATTTACCTCAGCCAATGAATTTAATTCTATGTTGTTTTGGTTTTTTTTCTTCCCTGACCAGGTTATGATATCATCTGTGAATATGTAAATGATCTGTTATAAGCTGTGAAGATTTTAATGGGCTTTTAAGGGATTGGTCTGAATGTATGAGAACAGGGGAAATGCTGAAGGAGGGAAATGTAGAACATGAGCATTGTGAAAATAAAATGTAAAACATGGCAAAGAAAGTATCAAACAAAACATGTTCTAAATGGAATGTGGATGACCAATTCAAAAGTTCTATTTCCTAACATATATAAGCTATATTAGAAAATGTCTTGCTTCTCTTTTCTTTTAGTGCCCCTTATGGAGACTTCCAACTGAGAATAATACAATAATGTATCTACCATCCATCTGTCAAGGTTCTCACACTGGCACCCATGATTGTTGAATCAGAATACTAATACCTAATAGAAAACTATGCCCTTCCCACAGAATCACTCAAAACACCACAAAATAAAGTTTTTGATCACCCTTGCAAATCCTATTTGATTTTATCTTTGTATCTTCTCTGTAAGGTAGATCTTTTTATACTGATTTCACACTATTTAATACACACGTTATACATTTTTTCAAGATGCTATTATGAGCACATTCTTTTGGTACTAATTGCACATAATAAACACATTAGATGAGATAACACTATATAGCCTTATTATCTTATGTTTCATTTTGACACCACTCATTACCTAAGAACAGCACAACAAACACAGAGTCAAGTGTTTAAGACATTCAGAAAATCCAGTGCTACCAAGTGTTACCAGAGAATGCAAAGGTTCTCCTTTCCCATGTAAGGCCCAGAGCTGGAACTGACAACATGTGAAGGGATTTCTGTATGAGCATTACTTCTCTGTACACGTTCTGCAGGTTTTCAAGAAGCTGTAAAATAAAGCCAAAACAGATACCAGAAGTAGATCTTGGGCCCGTTTTAAAAGCCACTCTCCACTGGTTAATGCTCTCACCAATGAAGCTTGAGCTAATATGCCAATTTGTGTCATTACAGATCATAAGCAATTTTCACAAGACTATGGGTGTTAATTCCTTTCTCCTAGTTAAGACCCTCCTTGAGCAATTATTGTCTGCCTGCTTAACTTCCCCTGCAGCTTCAGCTCTCTAATGTGCTCTTCTCTCTTTCTTATCCTCCAGTCTGTGCTGCTGAAACTTGCCAGATATTGTGAGGCTTCACAATTTATCACAATGCTTCACCAGCACAGTTTAAGCACAGATATCATGCATTACTGCAAAGAATATCACTTTGATAATTCTCCCCCTAGTTACCAGGTGAAGGACTATGAAATTTTGTAAATTGCATAAGGACTTGAGTGGGAAAATTCAGTCCTTTACAAGGAATAATAAACCCACGTAGGTGCTATGGACCTTAAAACCTGTCCTTAAGAACATAAAGCATGGATTGGTCTCAAGTCAAGCTGAGGAATATTGTCAAGTTTTAAAAGAGGAGTAAAAGATAATAGGCACCTGAGTACAATACATGTATTTAGAACTCATCGTGCTGTTGCATTTCTGGTTTACTCTCAGTTTGCAGTTTTTCTTCCCAGATTTCCACATTTCCCTGATTGAAATGGAATGTCTCTACAAATGCTAGCTAGCGATTGCCACTTTTTTCTTCTTTTCTTTTTTAATTTGTAAAAAATGAGAGCAAAAAATCAAATTATGAAAATATGTTGTTTTGGAAAAACCACTTAATGTTGGAGAGCCCATCAGAAAGAGGTTGTCTAGATCAAATGCAGTTCTGCCCTACAAGAAAACACAGAAGTCCATTTGTTAGCCAGCTGAACATGCATAAATAGAAAAGCCAGGAATTATCACAGCCGGCAAAAAAACCTCCCAATACCTAAAGCCAGCCAGCAGCAACAGAGGTCTCCAAGTAGCCTTTGTAGTCTTTGTTTCTTTTGTACCATAGAGAAAGAGCTGACATATGGCTCTGTCAAATGGCAGATCTGCTAATCAGAACCCTCACAACCTCTGAATGTTATGGTACAGGAGGATGACAAGTTTGGTTGTTAGAGGTAATCATATCAACATGGTAGACATATTTATGTTAGGCTTTTCACTCAGTCTTGCACATAATAGATTTACTGAAGTAGAGCAATAAAAAGTACCTGTGACACACCTTGGATAGATTCAAAGTACTTAACCCATCTCACAAATATTGCTGTAAGTGGTGTGCTTCTATCAAAGTCTCACAAAGATAAGCTGTGACCATTTACTATTTAACATCTTATCAACTACCAAGGAGAAAACATGGACAGGTGATTGACAAAGTTTGCAGATTACACAAAGATTGGAGGAGAGGTAAATGATGATAAGAGTACAGCATTATTCCTTAGAGAGATTAGAACCCCTTGGGAAACCAAACCCCAGTTCAAATGAACTGTGTTTTACCACTGCATACCTCTGTGAAGAAAGAAGTTTGGGTGTGATTTTAGGATGGGGAATTCTCTTCTAACAAGCATTGACCAAAAAAGGCTTTGTCCACAGTGGAGAATCACCAGACAGCAACTTTTCCACACAGCACTGTGGTTAGAAATTTTAGTAAATAAACAAGGAATCACCTCTATTAAGTGTTAAAAACAAGATCACTGCAAGTGATCACTGACAAAGCTGTAAACAGTTTAAATCCTCCATTGCCAAAATCTGAGCTGTTTTGAGTAGTCACAAGTGATGTGGTATGTTTCTAGCTGCATAAGTAGCATCAGAAATTAAGTTTTCCTATGGGAATACTCAGGACCAGAAGTTTGGAGTGCACACTCTGTGAAAATTCACTGAAACAGGTTTAAATGTGCTGCTCCGAAGACCGTGCCTGTTCCTCTTCTCCTCCAGAACTTGGTCTCCCAACACCCTTGCTTCTAATCAGTGCAAAATTGAAAAAAAATGAAGAGAGAAGCAGAAGGGATTTAATATTTCAAAAGCATACAGATAGTCACATAACATTAGTACTATTTTCCCCTCTTGATTAAAAAGTTTGTGAACACTTCATCTTCTCAACTACAGCTAGATACTTAAGTCGCTTTGAAAAGATACAGCAAGAATAATTCTATTTATTTCAGGTATTAAATGTCTATCACTTTGATAACTAAGCACCTACCTGAATATTACACTTCATAATATTGAAAGAACATAGAAATGTTGTGGCACAATCCGTCTGTATTTACTCCATGGCAGCTTAATCACTGATTAAATACTAGTAACAATATGAAGATTGACGTATGAGCCATGGGAGAAAGAAAAGTTAACTGCACAAAGGTGGATTGCTCTAACTGAAAATTGTTTCTGTCCTATTTACAGCATGAGCTTCATCAAGGAAAGCAGCTTTCTCTTTTGAGTTGTCCCCTTAACATCCACAGAACTGACCAAGTGGGGAGGGTGAACCATGATTTTGTTAGCAGTACCTCTGCTGACAGCCAGAAAATCAGATGTTATGCTTCAAAGTACTACTCAATATTAAAAGTCAGAGTTCTGAGTAAAAAGAATATGACACTAACCTACAATTTGAAGGTTTAACTTTGACTGTCTCTGAGTTTCCATAATTGGAAGGACATGGGATTTTCATGAAGCCTTGCAAATTCTGTCAAAACAACGCACACTTGGGCACATGGACTTCATCTTGATACAGTGCAAGTCATAAAAAAAAACAAACTGTTTTCCTCAAAATGCCCACTATTTAAATCTGCTCAAAGGATCTGATCGCGATCTAAAATATCAAAATATGGAATCATGATTCACCATAGAAAAAAGAAAAATGCATTACTAATGCTAGGTTTACACTGTTTTCTATGAATGCTGACAAAAGTACAAGTTGGTGTCATCATCCTAGAACTGATGTTGCTAGGAATTTCTGGCAGGTAGAAGGGGCAGATAAGTAGATAAATAAATGCACGATTTCAGGGCAAGAATAGAACCAAATTAAGTTGTTCTGAAAATTAACCAATAATTTTCAACAGATCAAGTTCTTCTGTGATATACATTTAAGAATTAAACTTAAATTAGCTCTTTAAAGTGGCCATGTGATTTAATTATTCAAAATGTACACAAATTTAATGAGTTTTTAAATATTAAAACTATTCTCTATTGTCACCACTGTGAGCTCTTAATTTACAGAGCAATTAAGTCAGGACCCTCATTTATCAGTACATGTGCGTTTGTTGAAAACATAGTCAGCTTTTATTAATTGATGCTATAGAAATACTGAGGTAAAATTAATGTGTGTGCTTCAGAGGTCATGCTGGAGATAGTAGGTAGCTAGCAAGGAGCAAGACGTGAGAGAAATAAGTAACTGCTGTTCCCTGATTACACTAGAGATAGCTGAAATATTAAGTGGCACAATGGGCACTATGCTTAGCCAAAATGCTTGCAAACAAATGCCCCCTGAGTTTTCTCTGGCAAGCATCTGTCATGGCAGTAGCTGTGAAATAGGGAAACTTCAAAGCTTTAGTTTCTGATTATTAGCAGTGTGTGTAGTGTAATGTTCTTACATTTTTATGTAAACTCAGCGTTGATGAGCTGAGAGGGTAGAATTAAAAAATACTTCAGCTTGCCTTTGTTCTTTGGGACATGGCTGACAGGAATGTTATCAGGCAGGAGTCTCTCCCGAGTGTCTATCAACTGGTGAATTACAGGAAGTATGGGGCCAAATTTGCAAAAGAATCAGGTGAACAGCTACAGAATTGGAACACACTTTTTTCATGCATTTTCCCTTCCCCCACTGGTGCATCTACAAAAGCTCTGTGATGGCACAAAAAGTGGCTGAAAAGTAGGTTAGGCATAAATATGAGCACAGGCTGGGAGCTCAGAGATTTTGGGAGGGCACTGGTGGGCCACAGAGTGTCACCCCCTTTGTCGCTTGCACTGTTGGAATACCCTGAGGCCACCCCTTACATCTCTACTACCCCAGTACTCTTTGACCAATAAATAATAATTTATGATAGAGACACTCAAAAAATGCAAGTTCAAAAAAAAGAAGTGAACCCATAGAATTATAGAATCATTAAGGCTGTAAATCCAGCCAGGTCCTCCTGCTTTGTGTGGTTGTGAATGATACATAAACTTTAAAATTTGATATTTAAAATTGTAAAAAGTGCTGTTATTGGGAGTGTCTTCCATGGACCCTAAAGGAAATTCAGAGTGGAAGGCTTGAGTTTCCTCTGGAACCTTTTTCATGGAAAAGCAAAGATTTCTGCTGGATAACCACTACTCAGATGCTCTTCTGTCCTGTGCTCCATGACTGCATCACACCTTATTTGTTAGTCCATATGAAAAGGTAGGAGCACTGAGAAACTTCCACTTCCTTAAGACCTCTGGTTAGGGCACATTTTCCTGCAAATCCTGGTAGCTTATTGATAAACTTCTGGTCTTCTTTTTGATTGTCAAAAAAATTTCATTAGATCAGAGAGTCACAATTTACCTTTTAAGAAACCACGCAATTTGTCTTTCTTATGCCATGTACTGTTAGAATATTTAATTTTTAGTTATTTTTTCAGATGATTTGTCCTACTTTGGGGTAGGTCAATTGATCTGTGATTCTTCAGGTTTGCCCATGTGCCTCTTTGAAGACTTTGTGAGACATTATGGCCATTTTTATGGAAGAACAATTTTTTCTAAATTGAACATTTTAATGTTTATTTGGAACTTCAACAATGGATGATCCTAGCTATTTTTTCTTTGTCAATTCCTTTAAGATTCTTTTCTTTTGACAACTTGATCTCTGATACCGCCTTGTGTTTGTTATCTGCAAATAATTGGCTTAGAGAAAGGCATCTCCATAGTGAATGCAGATGCAAAGAAATTGCTTCATTTTTATGCAATATTCTTAATTGTTCTCTTTATCTTTAGTGGTCCAGTGTCTGACCAAACCATTTGCAAGCTCTTTGAAATTGCCTATGGACCACTGCATGTGTGTGGGGGAGGGATAGAAAGGATGTACTTATAATTCAGAGCTGGGAGAGTAGTATGGAATCTCTGACTATTTACCAACCACCTTGTCCAGCTATTTTGCCTCCTGTTTATTCACTCCCCAACCTGTTTACTTTTCATTTGAAATATGTGGTCAATGGGCTGCTGCTGATATAGGGATGAAATATGATCCTTTCAATCTTCCCACTTATTTGGGGAGCCAAATGTATGTTGCCCATAAATAATTTCTGATAAAGTGATTTTAATTGCTCCTGCAGTTTTCCTTGACATGGAGTATTCTATTGAGACCAATGCTAGATCATTTCTGATTTGGAAATGCATCAGTCTTAATGTTACTGTGTACCTTGCTTCATTTTTGCATTTGTGTGTGTCATAGCTCCTGTATCTTGATCTATCCTGTATGTATAGTTTTAGGCCAGAAAAATGAACTCTTAGCTGCTCTGCTGCTAACAGAGGGACAAGCTGTAGTTTGACGCTTCCTGCCAATATGGTCTTACAGTCAGCTGGTAGAGATCCTAGTCTTATTAAGCATACAAACATCTTTACTAATTCTTTAATTCTTTGCTTATTCCGAGTCACAGATCAAGACACACTGTGCTAAGGGCTGTAGAGACCAAAATGTAGAGAGGGGAAAAAAGAGAACAAACAAACAAAAAATTAGGCTAAATATAATGGTCCCCTCCAGTCCCAAGAATTTTGTACTTACTTTAAAGTATCTTCATCCCCTTTCCCTCACTATTGGCCTGACTGGTTTGAGTCTGGACAACACCAAAACAGAGAACTATGGACGCTGTATACCTAAAACTGTTTAAAATACTCAGCTTGGATTTAGGAGATTAGATAGTACTGGTCTTCTTCAAGGCTGTTATCCCATTCAACAAATCACACCTTTCATTTAATACACATTGTATGACATCTTGACCTTATTTATACCTAAAATTCCTCCTTGAGCTTTGAATTTCAGACTGTCTCATGGAATTTCAAATCTCCATCATAAACTGAGCTAAAGTGTTCTCTTATGCTTGAGCGTACTGGTATGTGTATGTCAGGCTACTTTTAAACAGCAGGTGACATACCTCTTTCCAATAGTTTAAGAAATGGTCCTGTGCACAGATGCCTTCTTGCCTCAGTGCACAGTGTATCATGATGTCTTAATAGCACTCATACCCAAAATGGGTGTCTGAGCTGGGTGTGGAGCCTGCTGGGTGATTCTTGCAGCCCACAGAGACTACAGGTGAAACAGGACACATAGAAAATGTCACAGAAACAGACCTTGCTCAAGGAGCTCATGGGTTCAGAAGGACTGGTAAGGGAGAGACACAGAGTTGATGTGATTAGTTCAAGGTTGTGCAGTGGTGCTCTGGCAGGTCCAGGCAGGCAGGAATGCTGTGAGCCAGGTCACGGCAACCTGCACCTCACACACTGCCTTTCCAGGCGGAGAAATCTCTCTGCCATTAAAAATAAAGTTCAGTGCACACGTCATTAGCATGCTCCATTTACTAAGGATTTTCCCCAGTGAAAATAATGTTGGTGCAAATAGAAGGAAAGATTAAATGGCTTTGGATGGATTTGGCACCTGATTTTCACTGTTAGTCTCTATTTCTTTGGTCTGTGGTGCATTAACAAAGATGCGCAATCATTCAGCCTAATGGAGAACAGGGGGCTACAGCACAACAATGATGTTGCTTATCTATGTGACCCCTAAAGAATATGACATCTCACTGCAATATATACTTTCCCATCTGCTCCAAGCTGGATGGTGCCCTCCTCCTCATGACATCTTTCACTGCAACCAAGTTCCTGACTAAAGAAATAAAGTGACTCCATCCATTCCCAGCAGTTAAGGTTAAAGAGATGCACTCGGTTCTAAATCTCAGCTGCTAACGCTCTCTTGACCTTTGACTCGCCTTAGCATGGCGAAGTTTGATGGGCCCATGCCAAGCCGTCTTCTGTAACCCATGAGTTGGTTAATATACTCCCATTTCTCATTCAGACAGCCAACAGAGGCAAAAAAGGCAGCAGGGCAACAAATGCTGTCTCCTGCAAATGCTCTGTAATAAATTGCTCTTTCAGTAGTGCAGAAGACAGATTTTTCTTTCTTTTGCTTCTTTCCTCCTTCTGCACAGAAGTCACCAATGGAAAGCCCGCTTTCCCACCTGGCCCCAGCTGACTGTGCCCATAAATTTGCCTATGCAACGCCTGTTTACGGGTCGCTGCTGGAACACGGAGACGGGTGCATTTTCTAAGCACCGGGTAGATAATCACAGTAATTGATGTTTGGAGCTGCTCACTCCTAGGAGCAGAGGGTCTCTTTCTCCCAGTGAGGCCCTGCTCCGTGTTATCAGCCCAGCCCATAATTAAATATCACTCTTTTACAATATGTTTCAGGTTCCTTAATGAGTCTAAAGCAGAAATAGTCACCTCTTTCCCCTTTGAGCTTTATTTGCTTGTTATTAAACAATGTTATTGAGCTGCCTTCTTTCTCTGTGTTGCCAAACCTGCATCATTTCCGTTTTATAATTGCACAATTAGAGTCAGTGCTTTGCTTTCATACATCAGCAGGACTAGAGAGAGAGAGAGAGATAGAGGAAAAAATCAGGTGTTCACAGACAACTCAAATGCATCTTATTTTCATTAACTACCAGATTTTGCAAAATGGGAAGCTATTTATCATGATCTGTTTTCTACCACCAGCCACCCCCACCACCCCACTCTGGTGACTTTCACTGTGACCTTGTGCTGTATTGTTAAGGGTCCAATTTGCTCATTGTTGCTTGCCTGCATAATTCTATGCACCTCCCCCACCATCTTTTTTTTTTTTTTTCCCAAGCAAAATCCAGTCATTTATATTCTGAGACTAAATGGTATTCCTCCTCCCCTACAGCTCCCCCAAAAAGGAAAAAAAAAGTCCTAGCAAGCTGTATAACACTAGTAATTCCTTCTAACAAATTTCCACAGATCCCCCCTCCTTACACACATGCACACTCTCTCTCTCTCTCTCACACACACATACTCTCTCTCACATGCACACCCTTAAGCTGCTCTAAGCAGTGTATTAAGTAGCTGAAGAAAATCCATTCACATTCTGCTGTGTCGCTTTCTTCTCAAGTCATGAACCCATCACAGACTTTTTCTAGCTGTAGGTTGCCACGGTGAAGATTTACAATGCCAGTTATTCATACATCTGCCTTCTCTTTTTTCCCCCCTTATTCTTAAATCCCTTGGGCGAGGGCAACCTTGATACTGAGACTCGTAAAATTCATGCAGGCTTATCATCCTTGGTGAAGGCTTCAGGCATGCATTACCGTATCCAACTGCCTGCTCACCGCCATGACAGAACTGGGCCTACAGCTTTCATTTCTAACAGGGGGAAAATGTAGTCATGTGCTAAACGCACAAAAAAAAAAAAAGCTTACATGTTTTGAGGAAGAAAACAATAGCATTATCAATTTCTCTTAATGATTTTAAAATTCTTTTCCTTACTTTACCCCCTACAGTAGGTAAATTTGAAACCTGTTTGGTTTTGTTGTTTTTCATTTCTTTTTTTTTAAGCACTGTTTCATTTGTGTGGAACAGAAAGTCCAATCACACAGCAGTGGGGAAGTACAGTACTAATACAGCCTCTGAACTCCACATCAAAGTAATGAATACAACAAATCTGGAATGAATTTTAAATGTAAATTTTAAAGCTTTTTGCTGATTTTTTTTTCTGATTTTTTTCTTTATTTTTAAAGACTTAACATAAAAAGAAATATTTTCTTAAAAGGAGGTGGAGGGGAGATGAATGCATTGATTTTGCAAAACAAAAACAAAAAATTGAAAGCAGAAGAACCCAAACAAATTGAAAGTGCTCAGTTACAAAGTCAGAGGTCAAACATGAAGTCTGCCAAAATGCTAATCACCGTGATTATAATTTTGATATAACCATCATTTGCTAGAACATTAATCACATTTCTATATGTATCTGTTCTTTTCTGAGCATTACTGCTACAGAGTATTGGGGAATCCTCTATAGGGAGTTCAGGTGTGAAAAGGGTTTTTTCAGAAGGGTTTTTCAGAGGTTTTTCTGTATCTTGCGAAAGCCACAATCATCCTAAAACCACTCAAACTTTCAAGAAAACATTGCTGGATGCTGTGTTTAAAGACTTGCACAACTCTTCTGCTTTTTTTCCACGAACATGTGCAGTTCTAAGTCTATTGTTTCATTTTACTATGCTTTGGAATCAGTCATGATTTTAGGAAGCCATAGTGCATCTGAACTATGAGCATCCTAAAAAAAAGCTTTCAACACAATTATGCCTGTCCAAGTGAAGTCAACATAGCTAGAAGAGGTGAGAGTTACAGTGAAAAAATATGAAAATGGAGTGCCGCCTTCAGATGATGCCTAGGTGTGTGGCAGACTTTTACTGGAAAATTGTGACTTGTAGTTTCAGAAAGAAGTAGTTTTGAAGACACAAGATTATTCGAAGAAAAATGAAACCTCATGTCCTTTGAGAAGTCACACCCCATTATCCTCATCCTTCTTTCCCCTTTTGCGTTTTATTGTTGCTTTAAATGTTTCAAAACTGTTTCATCCATTATGCTGTCAAAAGTGTCTTTTCAATCTCAGATCCATATCTTCTGACATCCTAAGACAGCTACAACAGAAAAGAAGACTTGTGTTGATGTTACTCAGTCAGCATTAAGTTGTCACAAGTGCTGTCTCACTTCATCTTGGTAGTGAAGCTTAGAGCCCACTCATATCACCATCTGCCTGCACAGAGGTAACATCCTGTTTGCATGATGAAGCACTATTTACAGGGCTCCACTCTCAGGCCCACAGGGCTCTGACAGCAGCACATCCTACTCAGCATGCCACCTAGAATCACCTGGAAGAAGCATTTCTCAGCAGAATAGCAAGACGTCTAATGTTTTGAGTCAGAGACAAAAAAAAAAAGTTGATATATCTCCACAAATGCAGCTCTTCTTCCACTTAGATTGGTCTTTGTAATTACCTCAGGGTCAGTCATCTTTCCTGGCCAGGGTAGTGCTTCTTGGACATTTGTTTCCCACAGAAGGAGGCACTCCATGATGCACCCCAAGTGGGAGTTCACTCGCCTTACGTAGAAACCACAGGGCAGGGAAGAGGCGTTCTGTTCAACCAGCCAACCTTATGCTGATGTACACTAGGAAATGTCTAGCCACTAGTGCAGGTCTTTGCATGAGGACATGTCCCTGTTCCCACAACAGACACTGCTACTCGGGTCTGTGTACTCCAGGAGTCCAATAGGAGCTCAAACTGTTTGGAGGGATGGAGGATGCACCTCCAGTACCTGCTGTAGAGTAGACTGTTGGTTTTCTTAGAGAGGTATCTGCTGGCATTCTGATTCCACCAGGATTCTTGCTGATGCCTTTTTGTAGGCCAGTAGGGTCATCAAATCCAATCACTTAACACACAAGATACTATGCAATCCATGCATCTAGCAAAGTAACCCCCTCGTTTTTCACAGGCCTTCCCAGGCAGGAAGGCAGGAAGGCAG
>WAAE01003589.1:0-94501 GCA_013400495.1 Nicator chloris | reverse complement strand
AAAGAAAAGCAGCCTAGCTTTTCTAGCTGTATGACACTGAGTTAAACCACAGTTAAACAGAATTAAAATTATGGACTCCAGTTCTCCAGGCAATCACACACGTGTTTTACTTTAAATGTGCCAGTAGTTCTATTGACTTGCATCACTTAGAGGTACTGAAATACTGTGCACATGCTTGAGAGAAGTTCTTACTGAGCTTTTTCCTCAAGAATGTGTCCACCCATTTCTACACTTGCTCATGGATCAAAATCTGGGCAATTCAGGATTGGAGGCATTGCTGAAAACCCTCACTGCCCCCTGAAAGCAGTGAACACCCACTGCAAAACTTCAGTTCTGTTACAGCAGACAGGAGCATCTGCTTTCAAAATGAGCTTTTTCTGCCCAGAAGGCTACAGAGATGAGTAAAGAATTTCCCAGAATTTTTGTTCCACATGCACATTCTATTATTGATGATCCTAATTTGTTGTGATGTTTCGTGTTAATGTAAAGGTATCGCTTTCTCTGTGTATAATAGAATCATAAATATTTGTGCATAAATTTATATATATTAGACATCTTGTAGGTAGAGACTTACTTCTTAGATGAAAATGGCACACACATGTCCTTCTCTATTGTTTTTCAAGATAATGTGAAAATGTTGGGCAATTTAACTGACTGAAACAATCTCAGTCAGGTCTGATTGAATGGCTGCCCACCTCTTCATGTGGAAATAAAAGCTTTTGTTAAAATACAGATGATTTACTTCACTTAAACACTGGGAAAAAAAAAAGAAAAGAAAAGGGATATTTAGGCTGTGCGTTTGTTCATTAGATCCAGATGTACATTATTAACTGTCCATAGTTGGCTTTACTAATAAATCATGCCTGAAGGATTTTGTTTTGCAAGATGGAGACAGAAGAGTGCTCTTGCTTGTTTTGTTGTCGTTGTTGTTGTTTTTTATCACAGTTGAATTATTGGTTTTGTTTTGTTTCCCATCTAGGACCTCCTGGCAACAATGGTACAACATTGGAGCAGCTTTCAGAAGAGAAGTGTGAGTGGTGCTGAGAGCCACAGCTGAAACGTCGGCAGAGCACGGAACAGAACGTGCAGACCTTCCACAAGGGAGAGCTAGAAATAGACAAAAACCAATTCCACACACAGTTCAGCTGTTTTGTTAACACCTACCCAGCAACTGAGACAAAAATGTACATATATGTGCTCTTCAAAGCACATGCAAAAGCAGCAGGTTTCAGCCTGCTTGCAGCTGCATTTAGTAGAAAACCAAAGGTCACCAGCAGCTCACTCATCTCCTATGCATCTCCAATGCAAGGTGAGCCCTTCCATAATTCTGCATTTTTCCCAGCTTTTCTGTAAAGGGAACTCATCTATCCTGCTGTCCCACATAAACCCCAAACACCATTAGCTATGTTCTCTGAGCCATTTGTCCATGGAAACACACGCTCATTTCTCATTTCTAGAAATGTTCAGGGTGTAGGGAGCACTTATCTCCTGCAAAGTGCTCAAGTGACAGTTTCAGGGAATTTGCAGTCCTTGTGATAGCAAGACAGAATGCTCTGTGACATCTTGCAGACTGGACTTTATGTCATTCTATTGTAAGCTATCTTGTCTTTTCAATGATAAACTTTCTCAGAGGATGGAGTGGGTTTCTAGCAGAGAAACACACACAAAGCCCCTTATGTTTACAGCATTTTTTATATGTACAGTAACATTCCACAAACATCATGTGGTTATACAGAGTATTTCTTACCCAAGTTTATTAAATAAAACCTGACATTTGAGATGCTTAGAAGGTATTATTCCTGTTTTGAAACAGACAACAGTGATTTTTCTTAATATACACAATTTTTATGACAACCACTTGTGCTCTAACTGAATTATTTTCCAGACTTAAAGTTATAATTTTATTGAAACCTTCTCCTCCCCTGGAAACATACTTTTTTCTGAACATTTTGTGTTGTTTTGGAGGTATTTATTTTCCTTCTCTTTGACTGCCTTTTCAGTCAGACTGACAGTTTTTCACTCTCTTGCCTCTGTTCGGCTGGCACCAGCCATTAATGGGCCATTTAATGAATTCTATATATGTGGAAGACAATTATTATGACAACTGTTTCTACTGCCCTGCATTTCTCAGTTCCCAAGATTCTTTCTTCACACAAACTTCACACAAATCCCAGGTTTAAAGACCCTGGGAATATGGAAGCAAAATCTGAGCAAAGGTGCTTTATTTACCATTTTCCTTTGCTGCAGGCCTTTATACTCAGACACAAGTAATTCCATAGCATTAAATTGATTTTTACCAGCAGCATTTGGCTGCATGACAATGCAAAGCTGCCATGACATAATGTGAAGCTCTACTTCTAAAATTTGTCCTCACAGTCACATGTAAAATCTAAGCAGCATCAGCAATGATGGAGATCTGTGTAGATCCTGAATGTCCTGGCTTGAATCAATCGTGCCATGCTCACACTGGAAAAGCCAAAACCTGCCATCACATCCAGCTTTTCATGTACAGAAGGGTTGAGGTTTTCCTGTTGGTGAGAAAGATGAGTATTCAAGAACAGTGGTTCATGTTTCATCATTTTTAATGAGAAACATTCAAACTAAAGACAACCTAAGAGGATAGAGCTACTTTAGACATAATTTAGGAGCTTTGGTATGGCATAAATTATGGCCAATTCAAGTAGTCCAAAGATTAAAGCTTTCATCCAGAATAGCCCAAGGACCTGGCCTCACCCCTCTCCGTGCCTTTCCTGACAGGATGATGAACTTCTTGAGGAGAAAGAACTCTCCTGAAGGCAGCCTTACAAAAGCCAAATCTTCCCAGAGGGTCCTCTCAAGGCTTCTGCATTGCTGCTTCTACAAAGCCCATCACACTTGGGATTAATGGTGAGCAAAACCTCTGCACACAAGCACTTGTGAGAGAAAGGGAGCTAAGCTGGTTAAACTATAAGTACAACTTGCAGAAAATGAGCAGCATGAATGCAGCCTGGTTTTTTATTAAACAAGACTCAAAAACATTATTGTAATCCGGGTCTACGGGAAATTAAACATATTGCAAAAAGGAATAGAGTCTGCTTTGCATAAGTTGGCTGAGGATGGAGATAATAATAATACAGAGATATTTTCTGATGGAAAATTCTTCAGTTTTATCTTTTCCTGAAAACTTTGATTGCAACAGTAAAAAGAAATAAAATTTAGTACGTCAATTCACTTGAGATAATTTGAAAACAACTATTTTTTTCTGAGAATTGTAACATACTCCTAGTATGCTTTTATATTCCTGTGTTTTAGGACTGTTTCACCATCTTTTCTATAAATAACAGGTGCTGACTACTCCTGCAGCTTGTGTCAAATACTCACATAGGTATAGCCATTAACAGTTTCCCAAGTTGTTCAGGGAGCATGGTTGATATGTCAAACAAGAGTTACTGGTTTCATGCTGTAGAAATAAAAACATGTAGGCAGAGCAAAGAAAAGTGAGACTTGTTAGATATCATGTTTGACCCTAACCTTTTTTTCAGGGCTTTTGACATGTCACTGTTTATCACCCTACTTTATGTAGCAAGGAAACATATTTACAGCCTCCTAACCCTTTGCATCATGTCTCCAAGTACAACATATAAATTTATGTGCATACCAGGAATCCCTATGCATCTAGTGAAATACACATGGAAATTTCCGTGCCCGTATTTCATCACATTTTTACATAAGCACACGGCTTTTAGAGCAGATCCTGCTCATAATTTGGGGCCCTCCTTTTTCTGTGAGCCAGCCATCAGGTGGATTCTTCATTAATAGGGCCCTGAGATTTTACACTTGACTTTGGAACAAGAGCAGGCATTGGTGCCAATTTATGAACCGTGCAGACATTGGGATGCAGTTTGTTGTGCTGCACTCATCCAAATCCATAATTCTGGGAGAAACCAGCATCCAGATCCAAAACTGGACCTCTGTGGGCAGCAGGCTTTAGTGTGCATGTGGCAGCAGCAGTCCTGGGCACATTGCTGTGGGTAATTGATGGCTCAGGGCTGAGCTGTCAGTGTGCTGGAAGGGGAAATGCTGGGGCATTTCTTCACCCAAATAAGTAGTGGCTTATGATGCATGCATGCCTTGGCAAGGTGCCTCAGTTTTAGTCATTTAGCACAAAAAAACCCTTCC
Organism: Nicator chloris; assembly: GCA_013400495.1. Lineage (NCBI taxonomy): Eukaryota > Metazoa > Chordata > Aves > Passeriformes > Pycnonotidae > Nicator > Nicator chloris. The sequence continues at coordinate 90,343 of WAAE01003589.1, read as the reverse complement.
TTTTTGCCTGAGGTTCCATTCAGCTGCCTTCGAGCTCCCTTTATGGTAAGAGATTCCTAACCATCAATGCCCAGCCTTAGTAGGAAGACACATTTCCACATCAGAATTTAATCTCAAATAGACCTTCATTTGCTGTAATTCAAAGATACCAGGAAAATTGGGAGTTCTGCCAAGTGACTATCACTAAAACCTTGCAATGTCATTACACCCTCCATCACAGGATCTTTGGACCTCATTAGGAACAAAAAAGTTTATGATCAAGTGCATCACATGCTCATGAAACACTGATGGTCATCTTTAACATTATGTAGGCACTGCTACACCTCAGTGGAAACCTTGTCCTCTATAATTTCAGAGTAACAGGCAAATTTTCTTACAGAAGTAACTCTAAATATGGAGAGTTAAGAAACAGACAGGAAATCCTTTGGCACAGCCAAGGTAATTCCTACCGTGCAATTACCTTGCATTTCTTTCCTTAATGCTAAACTGTTTTTTATAAATTAATTTTAATTGAATAGAGTTTAAAAGCTTTCTTCAGGGTTGATGCCTGAGATATGGGACCTCATGTGATAAATAAACACATTGATGATAAATTAGGAGGATGGTCTTTATCTCCTGTTAGGTACCTAGTAGAGCTGTCCCTGGGGTTTGTGTTGGAACTGGCCATCCTTCTGCAATTATTTTCTGACAAAACCATTCAAACAAACCCTTCTGTCCTCTACATTTTGAAAAAAGTGCTGAACTGCCACCTACCGAAGATGAAATTGTCAAATCATGTAAGGTTTGAGCACTGGACATTAAAACTTGCACCAATCCATCAGTGCTTTGAAAAACAGCCCCAGAGGCACCACTCCCAGAAGCGAGAGTCAATACCCTGAATGTCCTTGGAGCTGGTAGAGAGCCAACCAGGGCTAATTGTGGAGATGGTTTATTTCATGTACACTCCAGAACTGGCAGTCAGCAAGGTCAAAACCATTGACTTGTTTAATTTAACCTTTATTATCTGTTTATCATTATAAGCATTTACAAGAGATGCAGCATCTGGACACACTTTGCAATTCCATGGACTGGAACTGCATCCACTGGCACTGTTAAGAATTTGTTATATTCCTGCATTGTTTCTATTGTCTTGCACACAATCTGAAACCGCTGGAAGGGCAGACTTTGTCACAGGGAGCTTAAAGTACGGACAAGCAAATTTTTCCAAGTGGTACAACAAGGCATTATGGAGTTTAGCCCTAGATTTCTTTTTCCCCCCTGACTTTTAGCATTAATAAAAGCACAATTCAAACTAATGAATTTACTCTGTGAAGATCGAGGCCAATAATAGACTCAGCCTTTGCATAAACGGGAGAATGGAACAATTTTTTTTTAAATACTTACACAGCACTGATTCCCCAAAAGAAAACCATATGTCAGGTATCAGGGGTAGACAAATCTTGATATATGCAACTAATGGATATTTCACTTTACCTCCAGGAATTGCAGTTTATGTTCCTGAGTAACTCCTCAGTTACACATATTCTGAGAACTATGAAATTATACTGCCTGCAGCCATGGCTGTGTGCAGCTCTGAAATCCAGTGTCCACTGTTCCTGGCTCACTAGGATCTAATTTCACTATTTCATTGAGAAATTACATCAGGACTTGCAGTATTTCCCAGTGAATACAGGAGATGCTCTATAAGAAGCATTTCAGAGCGTTGCTATAGCTGATTTAGGCTGGGGAAGGCAAAGCCAAGATACTTTTCTGTGGTAGAAAAAGAAGTAAAAGAGAAGTGGCCAACTGTCAGATTTAAGATTTCAAGGCTGAAGTCAGGCAGCAGAGGTGAAGTAAAGTCTTTTTGAATGTTTTTTGAAACTTCTGTTGAAGTGAACAGTTTTATTAGATTTCATTGTTTCATGGTGTGTGATGTCACCAGAAATTTTGGATGTGAGTATAAACTGATTCCTTTAAATTTTGAGAACAACTTTTTCCTTATACATTAGCCATTTTTGACTGGATATCATCCTGGGCTACACACACTTGGACATTCTTACATCCCTGTAAAGCATTTGTACATTGCAATTTTAGAACCTCACATACAGCAGGATTTCACTGCTAAGGTTCACTTGCTGTCCTCAGAAAGCACTTAAATATGTTCCCTTTAAATATAGTGGAATTTCTCATAATTCCCTTTAAGCCAAAACAAACAGTATCTTTAGATTAAAAAGCAAAACAAAATTCAAACCTGCTGTGGTTTGCCTTAACTCACGAGAATCTAAAATAAGGATAGTGGAATTAAGCCAATCCATAGGATCTGCTTTGGTCCTGTGAAATTTCCAGCTAGTATCATGAATTGCAAATGGAAAGCTGATATTCAAGGCTGAAAGGTCCTGAAAGAGACAACTAGGAAAAAGGTGGAAAAGACAGGAATTATCTGCAAGAATGCTGCGTCCAGATTTCCAGGAGTCTGTTCACAATGAACAAAAATCTTGAAAGCAAGTGAGTCAGACCAGCCAGAGTCTCTGGATATCCAGCAGGGCTGGTGTGTACACCATAGGTTACTGGTGCCTGTGTTTTAGAAGTGGTAGAGCAAATAAAACAAAACAGAGATTCAGGGCTGCTGCTTCTTCTCTTAGGTGCAGAAGAAGCTCCCATTTATCTCCTAAGGAAAACAAACTCCTAAACATCTGTAATAATGCATGGAGAGACATGGATTTTCTCACCTGTTGTACTAATTGTTAGCTACAGGGCTTGAGTTTTTGACTTGCTTTGAAAAATAGTAACAAATAGAAACAAACAAATGGTTTGTTTCCTTATTTTCATTGTCACTTGCATCATAGGAAATCATTTGTAGAGAAGGTGAGAAGATTGTCCCTTTCAATACAGCTCTCATGCCAGGCACATGTGGCTGAATCTCTTCAAACTCTGATTCGGAAAAAAAAAAAAAAGGATGTTCATCAGTCCTACCAGACTGATATCTACAGCAGAAAACCTCATGTGTGCTTAGGACAAATCTTGTCAGTAATATGTACCTGAGAATAACAGGAAGGACAGTGAAATGGATGTGGAAAGTCCAAGAGCTTTATATCACATAACATCAACAGACACACAGGTACTCAAACACAAACATTTACCACCACACAAGACTTTCAAAGCTGCAGTTAAACAAGCATTATTTTGCATAACTTAAGCAAAATTTCTGGATGCATTCTGCTTTCCAGAAATCCAGCTGACTCTGGTATTTTGTTAGTGGGTAGTGACTGCAAGCAGGGGATTTGAATAAATATTTATTTATGTACAACTATGTCATCTGCTGGACGCTTCATTATTTTTCTGGCAAAAGGGCTGAATAAAAGGAGAGAGTAAAATGCATGAATGAATGTATGACTTGCCACTGTTTTGTTTTCCTTACAGTGAAAAAAAAAAGGCACGGACACAGAAATCCTCACCCATATCATGTTAATGTCCCTTACTATTGCCAGTATGTCCACACAGTTAACATTTTCCTGAAAATTTGATTAAGCTAAAGTAGCTCATTTTTATATACTTTTTTTTTTTTGGTAATTGCAATATTTTCTTACAAAATGTACTCTAAGAATTGGAGAAAATATGTGTTTATTAAGGCCATGTTTTGCTTAGAGCATTTTACAAGAGACCAGACTACACAGTGCACTCTTCTTTACTCCTTTTTAAGGAGCTGCTGTCATTTGGGGAAGCAACACAGGCCCCATTTGAAGCCTGGGTTGCTATGGCAAATTCACATTTTGCTTCAATGGTATTGTAAATAATAACACAGAATTGAGTGCAAATGGCCAGAATGAAGGTTAAATACCTCTCAAATACCCTTAACTTGGGGCAAGATGCTTTGTTCCTGTCTAGCCTCACAATTCCTGAGACCTCTTCCTGTACAGCATCCGCGTGCACCTTTAGTTACATTGTCACGCTGTTGGTTCTTCTGAACTTCTTGCCTCATGGACAGTTTCTGGATAAATGACACAGGAAGATTCTTTGGCCTTGTTGAAGATGAGTTTTAAGAAGAGGTGAGTCCCAGACACCACCCAAAATAGCTGAATACTTTCAGGTACTACCTAATATCTGAGTACCTGGTCAGCTCTCCCTGACACATGATATGGGTGAGTGATGCAGGGTAGAAGAAAACCCTCCAAAAGCCATCAGCTCCAGTAAAACCTGAGCTGCTATCAACACAGCTAGCCTGACTCCTCTCTTTATGGATTTATCAGTCTGGACAAGCACGTGGCTGCAGGTCCTGCCCCCAGTCTAATGTAGCACTGGAGGGGTCTTTGTCTCCCAGAGTGAGAGGAGACTCGTGGTGTTTAAAAAACAATTAGCAATAATGAATGACACATCCCAGGGCATTCACTTATTTGCTCCTCTTGTGCCAGAGGTCAGCTTGTTTCAACACTCGCATTTTCTTTGTTTCTTTGTCAATATTTAGCACATATCAGATAGAACAATGATGGTTTGCAGATAGTGTTGTATCCAAAGAACAACGAAAAGATGTGTATTGCTGCAGAGGGAACATAAATATACTCTGAAGAAAGACCAGATCATCCTAATCACTATTGCCCTGCCTGCAAGATAGCAGGGAAGAGGGCAAAAATTTGACTGTGAAAAAATTTGGCTCCAGATCTCCAGTGCATTCACCCGAGCTTTTTTGCTCCTTATGAATTGCTGCTTTTTAAATTATCAGCTGAAATGTAGAAAGGGAGGAATTTTTTTTTTCTAAAACATAAAGGGATCAAGTTACCAACAGATTATAGGAATAAAAATGGCAAATTAAACAAAAGGGTAGACAAAAATTGCTCTAAATTAGCAGAAAAATGAATTAGTTTATCTAAGTTACCTAATTTCCAAGGCTGAGATCACCTCATGCCCTTCTGTGCAGCAGAAGATTGAGACTGAAGGGCTCTTTCCAGGAGGCAATGCCAGGAAGCACTAGGTTACACTCTTTGCTCTGCCTTTCTCTCTCTATCTCACTTTGTCTTTTGGGTTCCTATTCCCAGCAGGGACCCAGAGCTGCAGGGGCTCTTTCATCACAGGAGCAGCCTCCTGAGGAAAGCCAGGAGGGATGGGCTGGAGGCAAAGCTCGACCTCCCACCTCCTCCCATCTGGGCCCATCTGAGCTGCCCTGAGATCTGCTCCTTCACAGAGGTTTCCCAGGATAAATAAACAATGCAGATATTGGCAACAGAGCTGCAGAGATGGGGGCAGCTCAGAATTTCTGCCTTTTGGGAATGATGCTATTTTTAGAGCTGTGTTTAAGGTATGCTGGAATTAAACATCATATTGAACTTCCATACATCTTCAATAAAGTTTTGAAAGTTACATTTCTAGAGGAATGAACTGTAAGATCAAAATCAAGCTGTCATTTTGTTGTCCTCCTACAGTTTTCACTTTCCCTCATTTTTTACTCTGCCACAGCCAGTCTGCATCATCCATGGGAATGAAATTAAAAATATATATTTTTTCAAATAAATGTAACTATTTTAATGGTTTAAATTCATTCAAATAATTTCAGATATCATGTGGCATGTGATTTAGAACACCATAACCTACAGCTCCTCTTTTTTTAAATCAAATTGCAGTTACAGTACTACTTAATGCAAACTGTAATATGAGTTATTTTCAGCTCTTGTTGCAATAGTTTAAATATGAAGAAAATAAACAAAATAAGAAAACCAAATTATAATACCATAGTCAATCTTGACAGTAGAGCTTGCCCTTCAGTCTGGTTTTGATCCTTAGTCCCTCCCAGAAACTTCTGTATCCTTCTGGTGTTTGGTTTCTTTTGCTGTTGGTCCCAACTGCCAAACAACACAACTTCAGTTATACTGGGGGTGTTTCCCCCACAAAAATTACAGATTATTACTTCCCCTACGTCTCCTGCCCTGTGCTTGTGACGACACTGATTTACTTAAGGGAAGGAGGAAAATTTCGTCTGAGGAAAACTCTCTCTGATCTGAACATCACCTCAAGAAATGAGAATAAAATGTTGGGTCTTTGTCAGATCTACTGTCTTGGAACACCCCTTGCTATGAAGGCTCACTCCACTGTTGCTGCAAAAAAAAATTTCTTAATGCTGTCAAGACTTTTTCTCAAACCTTGCTGATCTCCAGCCAACTGCCTTTTCTTTACCAACAATGGTGTTTAAATCTGTGCAGGTCTGACCACCTGCAGGAGCCCCTAGCTGTTGAGGTTGGGGAAAAGAACAACAAGTAGACTACATTTCCCATGATTTAATTGCAAAGATCTTGCACATGTGCTTAATTTAAAGTGCATGTGTGTTCTCGGTGGAGCCAATGGGAATAGGCAGATGACTAAAGGTGACCAGATGTGTAACTGGTGGGATCCGAGTCTGAAATTAAGACAAGCTTCAAGTGGAAGCTGCAACAGAAGGGGAAATCAAAGATGACAGGAGCAATAAACAGCAATAATGTCGTGTAGTCAACCTCACACACGTGTGTATCATGACCATCATTACATTGTATCTCAAATTTAAAAAATTATAATAACAATGTATTCCAAATCAAAAATCATTTTCTGTTAGAGGGGGATAGAGAAACAGGGGTTAAGTCATAAGGATGGAGTCAAATGAGGAGAAAGCAGATTTTTAGAAAGGCTGTTGAAAAATAACCCTTCAAATATCATGCTCACTACAAAATATAGAAATAACAACTCAAATTTTTAGCAGCTCCATAGCAAAGGTGCTATAAAAGTAGAGAGCAATTGCGTGAGAGATGACCTACACAATCAAGACGAGGTGAATTTGAATATGTCTTTTGAAATAGGACAAACAGCAAGCTGCTCTAGTGCTTGGGATTCAGTGGAGAGGTGCCCTTAACCACAACCGTGAGGAAGGAAGTCACCTATGGCATCTGTATCTGAATCAGCCTGAGAGAAGGCAGGGGACAGGAGGTGACCATTGCCAAAGCCAGAGACAATAAGGGCATAGGTGAGCATCTCAGCTCTCTCAGCACAGAAGTATCACACTCTAGAGTACTTAAAAAGAAGTACAGCAGTGTAAGACTGAGCATGAATCTTTCCTTTCGTTTTGATTGATTGGAAAATTCTTCCTTGCCACTCATCTACTTTGCAGTCTCAATCAACATATAGTATAATATCTGAAGGGAAGATTAAAAAAAATAAGAAAAAAAAGAAGAGAACAAGAACTGAAAATGTTGTTACAATATACCCTGATTCACAGCATCATTTTGGAGGATGACACTGGTCTGATGGTTTTATATAAACATTCCTGGTACCATGCTGCTGTTTCACAGCTGACGCTGTACCTCCCATTGATTTCGTTACAGCAAGAGCTCCTCCTCTCAAATGTCCAAGCTCCATACCTCTCTGGAGTCATTCCTTTGTTATTACACACATATTCAACATCCAAACACCTAGCAGGAAGTAAACACTTAGATGTCAATATTCATTCTAATCATATTCTAATGATATGAATTGTGGTTTTGACATCAAGCACCTGTTTAAAGTTATTTTTCTGATTGAGCACCTATGCTCTCAGGATTAAGACAGTGAGAATGACAGATGACCTCTAACGACCGTGGGGTGACTGGTCTGTGGGTGGTATCTGTGGGTGGTCTGCAAGGGGAAGAGATAGGAGCTCAGCAAGATTTTCAAAGGAAAAACACTTAAAAGAGAATTTCTCAGCTCAAATTTATGATGTACATTACCTGTGTCTTGGAAGTTTTATGCTGACAGAGTCAGGGTGATTTCTCACGTCTGGCACTCAGTGGGAGCTCTCAGTACAACTTAAAATGGGGCTTTTGCTTAGATGTTCATTTTGACATCCACTCCAGCACAGAGATGGAGCTGAGTCACAGATTTTGGAGTCATAGCCACATCAGAAAATCCCTACAGCTTGAGGGCACTTGGGCTGATAGTTTTGGCTCAAATCATGGCTGATCTACTTGTAAACAACTTGGCATCCTTCCTATTTGTACATACTCAGTGAATGATGTGAACTAGGAAAGAAAATAAGTAGGCTAAAATAATCCTTTCCCCCCTGTTGGGCATATGAATGAATCTGAGTCTGCCAGAAAGGCAGATATCTGCCAGTACCAGCAGGGAGGTTATTATCTTTGCATATGTTGTTTCCTAAGAAAATCCCTGTTAAGGACCATTGTGGCCATATGCAGAATTGTGTTAGGATGCATTTGCCCTCTACCCACTGGCATCCATCAGACTTTTTAATTTCCTGGGTCTCTAAACCCTTCCTAGGGGAACGGCGTGGCACCCCTGAAGAGATTACCTTGAACCACATTCCATTTCGTCAGTACAAGGGCAGTATTCATCCCAAAACAATGCTGCCAAGCAGTTCCCAGATCAGTGCACCCCTGAGCAGGACCCACATGATGAGGCTGCTGCTGATAGCAAAGTTAACCAAAGCTGGAGGACTGGGGACTGTGCTTTGCATCTGCCTGGTTTATGTCCCTGTGTCACCCCTGTCTCGCCTTTGTACAGTCCTCCATCTGAAAAGGCAAGAAAAACAAAAAGGAGTCATGATCTGTGTGTTTTCTGAACTGCCTTATGTCTTAAATATCAGAGGACAGCAAATGGCCAACAGGTGAGAGAGAGGTGAGAGAGAGGAAGGGAGGGAGGGAGGGAGGGAGTCAGCATCATCTACTTGTGTCTGTGCCTGTTTGGTCACATCTGTTCCCAAACTCCCGCACAAACCACCAGCAACTGCTGAAGGCTAGAGGAGGGGCAGCACGAAATTAGGGCACATGAAATCAAGATCAGTCCTTAATATGGGACAGAGCAGAAGAATACACCAAAACAAAAGAAACTGCTTGAAAAAAGAATTTAAAAAAAAAAGTCAATAATAGCTTTATTTTTCTTTTTTTTTTTTTTTTTAAGAAAAAGAAGGATCCCAAAATAAAAACCACACCATTGGTGGTCACAAGTGCTGTGCTTAAGCTGTCATCTGTTGAATCTGGCAGTCTGCACGTCATTCAACAGATAATGCCTTTACCAGAACCCTCCGGACAAGGAGAATGTACAGCACACACATTTAAACCAGACTGCTAGGGCTGGGGGAAACTCTGTTGGTGGCCACAGACACCAAAGAATCAGGTATAGGAAAGTCTGAGTAAAGCAGATGAATGCTCAGAGGAAAAAATAATGAGAAGCAAACCTTTTTTCCCCCCTCTTATCCCACATTTCGGTAATCCAGACTAATTGCACGGTAATGCAGCCACTCATAAATCTAAGAATACACACGGATTACGTCTGTGTGGCTAAACTGGAAGTGGTCTTTCCTTTCAGGTAGCCACAGAGCCATACAATCTGCTTTGGGAAAGCAGGACATATTTTATCTTCTCTCATCCCAGTTGCTCTAAGGAACCACATACTGCCTACTCTGCAACCTATTTAACATGCCACAGCAAAGTGTTTTCCACTCCGTGCCATGTGGGACTCTCAGCGGAGCAAAAAAAGTGGGATCTTTTTGCAGATTATTACATGGGCTCAGAAATCCCAAGCCTGTGCAAACATTAAAGAATACTCATAATATTTGAACTGGAAAACATGCTCATTTGCTGTAAGGCCTGTGGATTTCTTAAAAAAATAGAGGCTCTTCTTTTCCAGTCATCCCCTCGAATGTGAAGTGGGACAATGAAGAAGAGTCCTAAACTATTTTATTGTAGCGTGTTTTCATAGGCTATTTACAGCCATTTCAGTTTATTCATTTATGTACACTTTGTCTCAGTTTTCAAACAAAACCAAAGCTTTCTTGGGGGGAGGTAGCTTCATCCAAGTTTTGTCTTCTGCTCCACTGTTCAACGTACTCCATGGACTCAGGCATATTGCTGGAATCTCCTCCATTCACATCAGCATTGGCACAATGCTTCGAGGGCAGCAATTGTGCCTGGGGCTTTTAAAGGGTATTTCTGGGGCACTGCAGCCCCTGGCAGTCCAGAAGGAATGCTAAGTTTTGGGAAAAAAACACCACGTGTGCTATTTTCTGTGTGGTGCAATATAGATTGAACACCCTGTCTCCTGGACACCTGCTGAATCACTGTGCCAATACTCTTTGAGTAGGTGATCCAGATTTATTACTTTAGTCTCGCTCCTTTTCTTCTCCTCTCACCAGCCTACAACTGGGATTAGCACTTTCTGTGTTATCTGTTGAGTACACATGTAAGGGGATGAGAGAACAAACCTTTTTACAGAGAAAGGCAGAGGACCCTCTGCAGACTGTTCACTTTTCACAAGGTATTTTCCACCATGTAATTTGGAAGCACAGTTATTAAAATGTTACCTCTACAGAATTTTCCAGTTCCTTTTGTTTATTCCTAATCTACATCATCCGGGCCTCCTGTGCTTTTGGGTGAGCAGTTGGTTTGTAGTCCAACACATGAATTATCTTCACATGCCAAAAAAAGCTTAGGAACTGCCCAGTATATTTCAAAACCTTGAAAAAGTAGGAGGTTGTATCTGGCAGCAGCAGTAAGCATTAAACATTCTCAAAGAAAGCTTTGTTATTAAAGAGAGGTAACCCGTTTGGATCAAGAAAGACCAACATAAATCTTCATTCAGGGTTTTAAGAATACCAAGAACTATGCTGAAATTAAATAAGCTTTTTTCTTTCGTCTTTTCCTTTCTCCACTAAATGTTTTGTTTGGAGGAGTTTTTTTCTGTATTTCCTAGGTCTCTGCACTGCTAAATTTTAACCTCTTAGGAAATAAAAGACCTCTCTGATTGCCATTTGGATTGTATGTATTGAGCAAAGCATAATAAAAAAAACCCCATTTCAGTTATGCAAGATATTGTTCCTGAGCGCACTGCACACTTCAAGGGTTCTTTTAGACTGACTTTCGTGAAGCAGACAACCTCTACACCCCTGCAGCAAAGGTAGCAGGACAATTTCTGTTCTCATGGAGTATCCTGAGTGGGAAGCAACCTGTTGAGCCCAACTCCCGGCCCTGCACAGCATCCCTGAGTCTCACCCTGTGCCTGAGAGCATTGTCCAAACACTCCTTGAGCTCTGTCAGGCTGGTGACCATTTCCCTGGAGAGCCTGTTCCGGTGCCCAAGCAGTGTCTGGGTGAAAATCTTTTCCTGATACCCAACCTAAACCTCCCGATACCGCTTCCCACCAATTCCTTGGGTCCTGTCACTACACTAATCTACAGAACTCGAGGCCATCAGCATCCTTCAGACTGCCTGCAAGCAGAAACGAGCCCTCAGACCCCTCCCCTCTGCCAAATGGCACAGACAAGGCTACAAACCATAGCAGTGAGTCAGACCAGACCCGACTGCACCTTCTTTGAGACGTGAAATGACGCCGTGAGATCATTCCCCTCGTAGTTTCTCTACTTCTGTTTGTCTCAATTCCTTGCTGTCCTTGCTGTGCTGGAGGTTTGGATGCTGTGCTGGAAAGCTGAGCCCTACAGGCCATAGGCAGTGAGTGAATAGGGAATTCTCCTGCCCAAAGGGTTGATCCTGAAAATATTCTGGGTACTAAACTGCTGTTTCGCTAGCTGTATGAAGAGGAATGATGCGGTAGGGAAGAGAAGCATGAATTTGGAGGTGGTGCCTCACATCTGCCTAAGAATCCAAAGTCTATGGAATATTTTGAACCTCTGTGGTTGCAAGGCTCTGGAATGTGGTTAAAAATAATATGCAAATTGAAAAATAAAAATCCTGCTGAAACATTTGACTGAATGTACCTTCACTGAGCTGAGGCCAGCTGGGCATTTGCTTAAGGCCCAGAATGAAGTGAGGTTTCTGATGCAGATAGCCCACAGTGGAGCAACAATGTTCCATGGATTTTATGAGTTTCAATAACTCTGCTTTAATCAGAAAATTAGAAGTAACCAAGAAACTCCCCTAAGGCCCGATTTGCAACTCTATTAAACCAGCGTAGCACCAGAGTAATATCATGGTTTTCAACAGAGTTACGCTGACATAAATTTGATGTCAGGGACGGGTGAATCAAGCCCCAAGACAGCTGTGAATTATTTTCTCCCTATCTGAAGTGTTAATGCTCAAGTGAAAAAAACATGGTGGAATTGGGAATGAATCCCAAATGCTCTCAACCTGAAAGTCTTGATAGAGAGAGGTGTGATTTTAGTGCTGGTTTAATTACACAAATACACAGAATATGTCTTAACAAAACCACCAGCTAAACAACCAGGCTGCCACAGTTCTTAATAAATTAACAACCTGCATTTATACACTGACATTAGTAAAACTTCATAGGGTATTATGATGGACAAACCCAAATACCTGTATAAGATTTACTGATGATTACTATTTCCTTTTCTTTTTTTTTTTTAAAACAAAGTTAAAATATTTACCCTATGGCATTAGGAATAATCTTGTAAACTGTAATGGAAGCAAAGAACTTAGCAGTGCTTTTTCTGTGCAATTTATCTGCAAGAAAATACATAATTGCATTAAATTGAAGGATATTATGCTAATTAAAAATGAGAAGGAATGCACTTTACAGTGCAGTAAGATTTTAACATAAGTGAGCCATTTTAGTTTTACCCCACTTGTAAAATCCCAGTATTGTAATGTTTAGTAAATATTTGCAAAATTACACAAAGTCACTTAAAAACGGAAATCTGCTAAATAAGCAAAAATAAAGCATCTGCAAGTAATCTAACATCTGAACATAAAAATATTAATCAGGAGACAAATGTTGCCAAACATACACATAATTATTTTAGTTCATTAGACCCAAGTCAGAGGAATCTCAATGAAACTCGCAAACACATTTGAGATTCAATCCATTCTTGCACCACTTTTACACTAACAGAATCCTATTAATTGGAGGCCAGTGGAGATCTTTTGGTGCTGTATGAAAAAGAGGAAATTGGGCACTTGGCTTGCAGTTTTCCAGGCGAGACATAACCACTTATGATTTCAGTTTCTTAAGTAGAATGAATACAAAAAAAAAAACCAAGTGCAATTTTTACCGCCAGGAATTGTACAACTCAAGCATGCAAAATGAAGCAATATAGCATTTTAATGCCAAAGTAAGTTCACTTACAAATTCTGAAAAACTGCAGTTTGCCAACTCGATGTCTGCTGCACACAACCAGGCAGTAACGAGGGATAAACATAGGAAGGTAAATGGCCAGCTTCCTGTACAAATACTTGACTTCATCTTAAATATTAAGCTGAAATCCCCCTACTTAACTGAGTCTTAACTCAGAACTGAATCTATCACTTTTATGCCCTATGCTTACACGGGGTTTTAGCATTTGTGCAACAGCTGGCATCACAAAAGGAGCTGAAGTCAGAACTGATCCTCTGTGAGCATCAACATGCCTTGGGCAGGTCCAAATGGTGGGACTTACAGGATTTCTCTGCTCCATGCCACAGCCAGAACAGCTCAAATTCTTCTACCTAGTTTAGGTCTAGGTAATTATTTTGAGGCACATGCGTGTGCCAGTGCAAACTTTAGACGTTTTTCCTAGAGTTGTCTAAAAGCCACCCGAGGCACCAAATGCCTTGAAGGTGACACACAGTGTTCTGTTTCCTGTCACATTTACTGACCCACACAGGTGAGTACATCACTGGTGAATTTTGGTGCTTTGCTCCCAGCTCAGCTTCACATATTCATTAGCCAGATAAGCTGCAATCTTTTCAAAATTCCAAGGGAGTAGTCGCTTAAAGAGAAAGAAGAAAGGCCCAAGCATCAAACTCGCTTTATATCTAAATTCCTAAACACTCTCTCCAGAGCTAGGCAATGAACTTCCAGGAAGAAATGAAGCAACACAGGACTAGAAATGGAAGGAACAGAATTATGATTCTACTGAACAGACTATGCACTAGTACACAACCTTAGATGTTTTGTCTAATCATGCGTTTATGTGCAAGAAACGGTCCAAAATAACTGGGAGGGCAGCATTTGAAGGAGAGAGAAAGGAGAGATGACTGAAAAGTCTACATTGCCTAATAATAACAATAAACCATTGATTCATGTGGAAATATATCTGGCAAATTTTCAGTTGTAATACAATAGCAGAGAAACTATTATATCAATAGAAGAGATGTTAAAAAATGTCATCATCTGTTTCAGAAACCACTGAGGCTGCCTTGTTATGGCGGTTATTCAGACTAGAGGTCTAGATCTTAAAAAAGTCTTGTTCAATTAAGATATTTTCACTAAAAAGAAATTATTAAACTGTACATTGTTTATCTTTCTTTGATCAGCATAGACTGTTTCATTCTTGAAAACAATGTTTACATTCTACCGTACCATCTCCTGGAGTGCAATCCTAGTATGTCTTTCAGAATAAAGCTTTTACTACAATTTTCAATGCTACAGGAAGCGATGTCTCAATCCAATTGTCACTGAGAAGATCTTTTTCAAAATGTCCATGTCCGTTTCTTTGTTAGTCATGCAGCCTGCTGGTTAAATTAATTACTTCTCCAGTTAAAACTTGAATGCATAACCATAAAAGAAAGTTATCCTAGTCTTTTTTAGAGCATTCTTCATGACCTTTGTTCAGAGGACATTTTTCAGAGAAAGCAGGGGAATCAAAGGTATTTGAATTTTCCTTTCCTTAGTCACCTACCAAATTCTACAGCTTTCCTGACCTGTACAGACAGAATGATGCTGCTAAGTTTTGCAATTACCCCATTCACCATCACTATTGCTTGAACACAGGGAGCTCACGGCTGGTGAGAGGAAACCACAGTTCGCCTACTTTTTGTGCTTCAGTGTCCAAAAAGGAAAGAAATGTTCCTTTTACAGCCTTATGAGCTACTAAACACATAAGCTTTGATTAACGTGTGCATGCTCAGTGATTCGTAGTTTTGGACTGGATTGACAAGACCAACTGATCCAGTCAAGACAGATACCAAAACTGGAAACAAAATATCCCTTAAAAATTTAAATCCACAGGTTTCATTACAAAAAGATTTTTCAAGTGGTCCAGAAAACTCCTGTTCTCTGGAAACCATTTCCCATGCTTCATGATTGTTTATAGTAAATAAATCATGTGCTGGATTAACAGAAAACCAAGTCAGGTTTTAGCTTGAGTCTTTAAGCTTGAGAGTTTACAGAGAGATTCAGCAAACTTTCTTTATTGCTTTGTTTTGTTGGTTTGTTTTTTTTTTTTCTTCATTGCAACCCAAGACCAACTGAAAGAAATCAAATCTCCATCAAAGGCATGATGGGTAATTTAATTTTGTCACATGATGAATACTCCCCAAAAGATGACTTAATCAATTATTCCAGAGAAAACCTCTCTTTCTCTTACTTCAGGTCTAATTCAGCAAGGGATGTTTCTTAACATCCTAATTTAAATTAATCTTGGTTATGATTCTCAGTATATCCATACTATCACTTCAGTAATATATTGACACCAAGTCTTTTCTCACAGCACTGTATGATGCATACATACGATGCTGAAAGAAATATTTTTCTCAGTATCAACAGCCATTCCTCTGCAAGAGCTTTAATACCTTGTGCAATAACAACATGAAGACCACTCGTGAGGAATAGTTTCATGGGTCCCCTGGGCCCAGGGTTTGTGGAGCGTAGTTTAGCCCACCTGGCAGCAGCTACTCATGAAAACAATATCTTTATGGCACATATAATTGTGATAACAATTGCACCCCATTTCCAATGTCTTCCAATTTAGAAGGATCAGTTGGTGTTGGAATCTGGCAGCTCCTCATATTCCTGAGTTTTTTGGTTGTCGAAGTCACACAAGTTTGCCATAGATTCATCACAAGATCCATAAGAAAATACACTGGAAATAGTATATGTGCTAATGTATAATAGAAAAAATCTAACTACATATTACCTTTTCCTGGATCTATTTTGACCTTCAATTTTCAGCCATTGAAAAAAATTTCATATACTGAGGCATTGAAATTATTAACATCAGCCAGACTACCAAATCAAACTTCCATTCCACTCAACAGATTTGAAGCACCATTTCTTCAAATTCCAAAATAAAATCTAATGTACATTACCATTTCTTATTCTATTTTCTGAAATTTTTTTTTTTTTTTCTTTTTTAATGGAGAAAGAGCAAGACATATTCCTCCCAGTGAAACTACAGGACTGTAATGCCCTAGCAAAAATAAGGGTTTTCCCACAAAGCACAAAAAGCTTTAGGAAAGACAGAGCTCTTCTACCATTTTGTTTGTGTTCCCAAGAATCAAACCAGGAAATCTTTCCCCCAGAATCCTGGATTAAGAGTCTCACTCTTGAGTGCATAACTAACTTTGTTAATTGTGTCTGAAAGCTGCACTACCTAACGCAGAGTTGACATTTTCAAAAGAGGGTACCTAAAATTTTAGCTCTGTGGTATCATTCTGATGGCCAAAGCTACGAATTTTAGATCTCTGACTTGTTACTATTGTTTCCAAATCAGTAAACGGATGGGAAAATCTAAAATGTAGCCTGACTTTACTAATTAGGGCACAATAAGAGCAAGGTATGGCACAGGATTTCTTTTCCCTGCTGTAGAAACTTTAATCTTGCCGTGACATCCAGAGTGATACTGAAGAGGTCAGCACAAACCCTTTCCCCTTCTTAGGTGTTGGGTGTGTCTCTGCTTGTGTCTGGGCATCCACACAAATCATTTCCCCATACTTTGAGTACATTTAGACTGGAGAGTGTATTCATTGCAGTAGAGGGCAGCAGTATTCATTCACAAGCCAGACAGAGCTGTGTACAGTACATATAAAATACCAGTGCAGTTGTCAGACAATTTAGGCAAAGGAAGCATGTTGGAGGAAAAACAATTCTTCTTTGGAAATTAATTCTATTTGTAATAACTTGATCAGAGAGCGTAATGAACTCATGTCACACCCTTTGCAGATAAAGACAGGTAATCAGATTTTGTAATCCCAATATTGAAATCATCCTCTACATGCTAAAATTAGTAATCTCTTAGGAAATCAGTCCAAATTTATGAGTGAACTGAGGCTGCAAACACTTGTGCTTCATGCAACAATATGTGTAATTTAAAAATCTGTAATATTGAACTTGGGGCCATCCTTACCCCATTAAAAAGAAAAGTCTCCTCCAAGCCAGTGGAAACTGGCAATCTTCACTGAGTAGCAACAGCTTACAGAAATATATCTCCATTTGTAATCATTTTAGTGTATGGATGATGACATTTGCAAACATCTGGATCTGATGATGTCCACAGGAGATTCCAAAATGGTAGTGTCTAAATGTGATGATACAATAAATACAAGATGTTTTATTTTAGATTGAAATAGCAGAATAAAGACAAGGGCAGATTTAGATAAAGCATTCAAGCTTGGGACCTCAGGTGGCAGCGTGCAGGCCTCCTAACTCTGGAGAACACCTCCAGCTACAGCCACCTCCTGAGATCTCAGAGCAGCCCTGCAGCTGCTCTCCAGCCAAAATTCTTAGCAGCTCTGTGCTCACCAAACTATGTGCCTGTAATTTAAACCATTCACTGTTCAACATAATTAAGAACCAATCTCTGAGTCCAGAACAATAGTCTGCTCAAGCACTAGCACATGGGAGCAAAATGAGACTTTATGTTTTGGCTCATGCTTGCTTTCATCATTTTTTTTTCTCCTCTCCCAAACCTTGGCTTCCCCTCTCCTCCCTGCAGCACACCCGTGGGCAGTTTACAGATTACTGTAGCCTCCTCCAGGTTTTCTTCAACACTGAAACGGGGCTGCAAAGTTACCCCCAATGTATTGTCACCTAGGAGTGCTAAAGCAATACATTTGGGGTGTCTGACTTAGCAATAGCTCCCTTGGAGATCTAATGGAGACACACCAAAAACCAGCCTGGCCCTTCCTTCTGGTGCACTCCACCTTCAGTGTGGCACGGAGGGGAAATGGTGGGCTTTACACACACTATGCTGCTTCTCAAACCCAGGATGACTCAAGAACTCCTTTATGCCTCAGCTTGACCAAAGGCAGCCACAGGGACATCTCTGACAGCCAAGAACAGCTCGTACAGAGAAGCCCTAGGAGATTTCTGGTTTCCCACTACATTCCCTGCTCTGCCACGCAAGGCCTGAGAAGGGTGAGAGAAATAAAATCAATTTTATGACACAATTTTCCTCTGTCAGGAAAATTTTCTTCTGGACAGGGCCAGCGCTGCTCTGCTTTGTGGCCAGGAGGTTTCCAGTGACCAGAAGAAGGCTTGGGAGCAGGTTTCCCTCATCCTTAAGGTGTGTGACACCGCTAACCCAGATGTGCACAAAGCCTTTTGTCATGGGCTGCACAAAGCCACTGTCAATGACAGGCAGCTTCAGCATTGGTTAAAGGTTTAAACAAAGTAATAGAGCAATGAAGGAAAACAATTAACACAGACAAAAGTGTAAGGCTTTCTGGGCCACAAGCAGAGAGGAGAGACACCCTGTCATGGAAAACAATCAGAAACTGGCCGTTCTTCCTAATGAGTGCCAAATATTCTTCCTAAAAGAGTGCCAAACTTTTTGAAAAGGGCTTTCCTCACTTCAAGCTACTGACAAAGACATAAACGTGGAATATTTTCTGTTTTGCATAACAAGGTCTTGCAAAGAAGGCCAGGGAAGGAACTCAAAATATATTTTGAAGATCTGAAATGAAAGTCGTGTGGAGACTCCTGAAAACATACAGCAAACAAGGGTTAACAAAGATGTTACACGAAGATGTGTCCTACTTTTTCTCTGTGTATTCCTTAAAAATAACCCAGCGTCCTTCCCCACAGAAAGACCACCACTAGTCTCCCTAGGCCTGGAGACCAAAAAAATTGTATTTGCAGTTCAAACCCCTCTACCCTCACCATGGGGTACTGCTCATTATACCATCCCTCTGACTCCAGCTGACTAAATTTACATTATTTAAACTCAGAATAATAGCTAGATCAAATTCCAGCAGGGCCTTTCTATCCCCTAATTAACCTTTGCTATCATTAAATCAGACACTTCTGAGATTGTCTTCGTAAGACATACCCACTGAAGCTGAGCAGTAACTGTGCCTGTTTACTTTGCTAATCAAAAATAAGGTATGTGCAGTTTGTGTCATCTTTCCATGGAAACATGGAAGGAACTGGAAGCCAGGAAGAATTGGAGCCATCCACTTCCCAGCCCATAGCTTGTTTCCATTAGGGAAGCAAAAATTTGTGTTTTTAGGAGCTTAGACACTATTGTCATTTCATTAAAACTGTTCCCAGGCTTCCCAGATTCTGTGTGGTGCATAATGTGGTATGTATGCTGCTGCTTCTGCACAAGGCTCCACATACGAAAACGAGGAGAAAATCACCACTGTTAGTGTCAGTCTCTATTGCTATTGGCACCAGAATTATTCCTTTTGAAAATTAACATTTGGCAACAGAACTGCTTCTCCTTAAAGCTGACATTTGTCTGCTGAAGGCATCTCAGCACCTGTGTGCACATAAAGTACAGCATTTCAAAGTCCAGAGCATTTCAAAGTCCAGAGCCATCAGGGCAGTCTTTGTTTCGGACCTTGTTCTATTGCCTGATGCTTCTGCACATTTGAGCCAGAGGAACTACTTCAAATAATTCTTAGGTCTGAGAGCACAAAGCTCTTTGTTCACAGGTTCCCTTCTGCCTTCAGAAGACGTTACATAAATTTATTCTCCTCGCTTCTTTCCTTCAGAATCATAAACATCATGTGTTTGCCCCAAATTCCTCACCATTATGCATGTTGTAGCACACACAGTCTGAATCACATCAGAGTTTATCCTACATCACACCAGAGTTTATCCGGCAACAACTTTTCTTTCTGCATTTACCATGTGATAAACTATGGGTGAAAGAGGGGTCTTCTTTCCAGTCCTCTTATCCAGGGATTGTAACTATTTTCAGGAAAATGTCGAGCCCCTTCCTTCAGTTTCCCATGATAACTTCATCGGATTTGTTTAAATAAATTTGTGCCCCAGTCCACTGATACACTTACATGTTGTAGAATCACTGCAGCTGTTGGTAAATCATGTTTTTTAACAAGAGGACCACTATCAAAAGTTTCAGATTTGGCTCTGTGTCCCTGTCAGACTGAACAATCACCTCGCCATGCTAACGAAGGAGGGTAAACTTCGAAGTGGGGAAAAAAATCTCTTGTGTGTGGGTTTGCAACAGGAGGGAAAAGAGAGAGGTCCAGTGCAATCTGGACATGCTGGTTTTTCAAAAGGTGAAAGTCACCGATCCTGCCCCTCCTTTCCCTTTTCCTCCCCAGACTCCGGAGGCTGTTTTCCCCTTGCTGCTCTTATCAGTTCCCAGGCTCCACCCTGCTGAGATGGAGGGACTCTTAGAGAGAGAGCATTTTCAACATGAAAATCTCCTTGCAGCTCCCCATGACTCACAGTCTGTGCCTCCCTGGTGCTGGGGCCTGGAGTTTCCATGAAGGGTGCTGGAAATACTCTTTTATGGAACACAGCTCCTTTTAGAGCCCTGCTTAGTTTACTGGTGTGACATTTCCTGGGAGAAAGCAGCCATGCTTCTCTCTCCTGTGATTTGCTAAACAGTATGAACTATCTTGAAAACCAAAACCCTGCAAATACCTGAAAAGCCCTTGTTAGGGCATTCTTGACCAATTATTTCATTGGAAGTGGCTCATGTTAATGAAGCAATTAATGGAAACCTAAAGAAAACAAGAAATTTGGAAAAAGCAAACATTGAATAGCTAGCAGTCAAGTGAATGTTGGTTCTTTTCTACTCACAGGCAATTTTAATTCCAATTTTGTGCACTTAGTCAAACACTAAATCTAGGTACCCTGTCAATCTCCTTTTTAAAAATTCTGGCTAATTTACAGTTTCCCACTGAACAATTTATAAATAATATATGCTGATCTGTTTTTATAAAGCTGTTGAAAGTTAGTGCCTGCCCCTCTTTTGGTATTCGGTGTGGAAACTGGGAGGAGGAAAGAGTGGTGAAATGAGTGCAGAAAGTAAAAATTCACGAAGGTAACACCCTTCCTCTCAAAACAACAAAGTGGGAGTGGAGAACCCTTTTCACTATCTTGACTCTGGAGCCAGGAAGTATTCAGATAGCCATAACCTTTAGCAGAAATTGTGCTCAGACCTCTCCAGGGGCGAGGTGAGCTGGAATCACAGCCTCAGCCTCTTAGGAAACGCCAAGCCTGTATCTGCTTCTTGTGCAGAGATTTATTTCTCCCTGGGACTTGGCTGGATGGTGCTGGGGATGAGCCTGTTGGGTTGACTCCCACTGCCCTTTTAACCTGTGCAGTGATGCAGCACCTCCCTCCAAGGCAATTGGAGGAGAGATAATCTATGCTTATCAGCTAAAACTGGTCGCTTCTTCCTATGGACATGAACAGGATATCTTGCCCAATGCTGGTTTAAAACACAGCCTCTCTGCCAGCACTGAAAGATAAGAATAATGAACAATGCCTGAAAGTTGTCAGGCTTTGATCTTTATTTTATTGGTTGTGTCTGCTGTACACCTGTGACCTAATGTAAAATTATGCTAGAGGTGAAATGGGTCCCCCTGAATTCCCACAGGCAGGGTAACATATAAAAAAATAAGACTCTCCTAGGCTTTTGCCAAAACAATTGGAAATCTCAATTTATAAGAGTTTTAAAACCTGGCACCAGCTGACAGCTACTGTTGGTAAGAGATTAATTTTGGTTATGGTAACAAATAACTACTTTCTTTTGAGATAATAACAAACTCTAATTTCAAGTGGAAATCCAGTGAGGTAAAACAACCTTGCAGCAAAATATCTGCTACTAAAGTGTCTTGGGAAGAAAGGTAACTATTCCTATATGGTCGTTCTTAGGTTGACACCATGGAAGAGACCAGCATGTCGAGAGTTTGCAACTTTTACAGTTAAATTCCATTAAGTAAAACTATCTCGTAAACACAGCAGAGAATTGTGGTCTGCCAGAGCTTTATATTTAAAATGAAACTTTAACTCTTGTCCGTCAGTGCCAATGGCAGAGATTAATATTCTGTACAGAAAAATATTTGCATAAAGAAAATATTGTCTCAAGATCACTGGATACGCCAGTAATAAAAGTGTGAAAGCATGAAATAAAGAACTAAAAGTATGGGAGGAAGCTTCAAATGCCACATCAGCAGAGTCCCAGGCTGAACTCCCCTCTCTGCTGTGTGAGTCATTTGGTCATGATCCCCCCCTCCGGCACTAAGAATATATGTGAGGAGCTGTGGTATCAAGTGAAACCACTGTCAGGATGGCCAGCAGTAAAACCCTCAGCAGGCTTGTGTCACCATCAAACCTTCTTGAGTCACTAAAAAACCTTCTCTTTGTGGCTTTCCATCATTTGTAGAAAATGACCTGGTAGATGACTGAAATAATACCAAGTTTTCCCCAGAGTTGGTGATTCTGAGGAAAAGTAAACTGCATGAATCACCGTATGAATGCTTTTCACTCCTCTCTGGACCTCAGGAGGAGTCAGGAGCCTGAACAAGGTAAAATAATGGATCACAGATCACCTGCCTTTTTCTTTTATCAGGGCTGGACATGAGCCTGATGAGAAAACAAGGGGATCAGTTCCAATGTCCTGAGTATGGGTGGCTGCAAAACATGTCATTCCAAGAATTGGGGAGACAGTACAAATGAGAACAATTACAGGAGCTGAACTAGTATGGAGGAATAGAAATAAAATATTGCAGCTACCTGTACTTGAAATTCAGGCTAAGAGATGGGAAGAAGAAGCGGAGGACAAGGTGTCACACACAGCTGTCACAGTGCCACTGGGTCAGGGAAGTAGGGGACTGTGAAGCCCTCCTGTGAGGAGCAGCAATTCAGGAGCACAGGACTGGTGGATGCATTAACCATTTGCTGGTCATCAGCAGAGTATCACTCAGTTCATGTGCTTAAGAAGGAAGAGTGTATAAGCTGCTGAGGATTTAAAGAGGAGTTTAACATCAGAAGCTGGTTTTGGGATTCAGTTTAGTGAATCTAAGTTCCAGAGTGGAATCATATTTAGAATATCACCCTCTTAATATTCATACTATTCTCTTTATTTGTAGGCATTTTCTTGCTGATCATTAAAGGGGTTTTGTGAACCCAGTTTAAATTAACTCCTATGGTGGTTTTTATCCACTACTTTAGGACCATAATTAATCATTTGCTTGGACCAAATTCTTGATGCTTCACTCAATATATGCCCTGGAACTTACAAACAGTATCACTAACAACTTTGGGTACCAAGATAAATATTTCATCATTTATCTCAAAGATTAGGGACCTTTCAAAGTATATGCCTGTCTCTCTAACAAACTAAAATGGACACAGAATGCCTATCTTATCTCTGGATCAAACATGAGGTTTGAAAGTTGGTAAACAAATGCTCCCATGGTTGAAACTTCAAGGGGCCCCACGGTCACCAAAGAAACTCTTTACTTCACCTCTTTGTGGTGCAGTAGATATTTTCCACATGAAACAGGGTAATGAGCCACCATAATGCTAAATAAAGCTGTGGATGTGGTAGGAAATCTGGGAAGCAGATTGCAAGGAAAGATTTCTCAGACTTTCAGAGAGTAAGAGTGCTCAGCTGAGTGCTGTCTCCCCAAGATTCTGCAATCACAACACTAAACCTTTCACCTTTTGTTGCAGTAAATGGGCTACACCTGCCAGGCTCAATGAGTTCTGACAGGGGGAAGAGATGATTTGAGGATATGCATTATTTGTTGTCACTGATGTGTTAATAAAACCAATTTTGTCCACTTTACAAAGATCATGTGTTGAAATAGAGACAATACAGCATGATAAGACCCTGAAAACTATTGTTTATTATCTCTTCATACTAAAACATGGTTTTAAATGCTCCTCAAGCTGTTTCTGTCTTTTCCTTGTTTGGCTTTGTTTTTTTTGAGTGCCTGGCCTGAGACTTGCCTTTTAACTTTCCTCAGGAAATCTTGTAGAGTAGAGCTTTCACAAAACTCTTGCAACTGTGAACTTGAAACCTTTAACAAAATTTTAAACAGACAGCATGACAAGAAGCTAATGCTTCCCTAATATTTTGTGGATCATAAGAATCCTACAATCAAACATGCAAATCTGGAAGAATTGGCAGGTCTCTGGTGTTGGGTTCACACTGGGCAGAGCTGTATGCCCAAGAGGAGACAAAGAAATAGAGCAGTGGGAGAAGAATGAGCCTCGCTGGCTGAAGCAGCCGTGAAGATTCTTGGTTCTTTTTATCTTTATTTGCATTTACCCCAGGCTTATGTCATCATGGACATATAAATTCCATGTTTTTAGAAGAAAAAGACTGTTCTATAATCTCATGTTGACCTCCCTATCCTGGGGGTAAATGCTTTTTACTTGATGACTTGGAGATTCTTCACAAGAAGAGGCAGCACACACACCAAAATCACTGGGATAATTTGCTTGTGGGTACCACTCAGAGCCACATCTCACATATCAGTACTTGTAAATGTGAATGACTGTGGCACAAATTTCTGACAGGACTTTTGTCTCAGATTTGGAGAACAAAAAAAGATTTTGTGGCATCCCAGGGATGTAACTGAAAAAAATGATTGTTTTTCTTTTATTTTTGTGTTATTGTTTAATTAGGACACCACAAGAGTCATAGTAGTGAACTGAACATCTGAAAGACAAAGGTAAAATTAAATCTGAATGTCCTTGATAGGCATGCTTTGATGTAATGTTTAGTTTATGAGAGATAGAAGTGTAGAAAAGAGGGGTAGGATGGTTTATGTCTGTCAAGTCTCCTACCATAGCTGAAAAGAATGATCTGAACAGTCTGCTGGTAAAATGTCTGAGGCAGATGTTACTTTTACCACCACAGTCAAAGCAAGGGGCTTCAGTGTTTGACTTTTGAAATCCCCTCTAAGTTCCTTACAGAGACATAAAATGGTTTGTTTATTAAATCTGTAATTTTACGAAACTTGTGAGGTCCCACATGAAATGTCGAATTCTCTGCAGTCTCTGGTGGGACATATATTTCCCATAATCTCTTTAAGAACGTACCTCCTTCAGCTCACACCAAGTGCCACATTAATAATTTAAGAAGACCCTAAATATCCTTTTTTCTTTCATTATAATTTCTGCTATATTACTCTTTAATACTTTCCAATTTAGCCATTTTATTCTTATGATCATACAGTAAAACTCCACTTTATGTCAATTTCCAATGCCCTAATATATTCATGCTTACTTGCTGCTTTTTTCTCTCAAAAGATTTCAAAGGTGTTTTCAAACCTCACTTAGGAAGGATTCATTTTAACAGGAACAAAAGATTGATCATCGCTCAGCAGCAGAGTGCAGTAAAGCTAAACACTGAGGAAGAGCTCATGTCAAGAAATACAAGTAGAAGCTTTCCTGAAATCTATGTTCAGTTAGGATATTTTTGTTTCCTCAGCAGTCTGATTGGGCAGTTGCCTCTTTGCGTACCAGAAATCAAAACTGGAATAACACTGCAGTGACAACACTGGGAAACAATGCAGTTAAATGGGTCTGTTGTCTGCATTTAAATTTCTCAATAGTTAAAGAATAGTGATTAATTCCCATCAAACTCTGAGCGACTGAATACAGGCAGATTCAGGCAGGGAAAGGAGCTATGGATCCAAAAGGATATAGGATGTATCTCCTAACGTCAAGCAGCATTTAAAAGACGTGGAGGATACTCTAAACCCACAGGAGCTGAGTAAAGCTTTAGCTTTTATTTGGCTATGTTGTAGCCACCCACTGTTCCATGTCTAACGTCCCACAGGAGTTTAAGGACACGCACAGCAGCGCCACAAACCCCAGCACTCACCCAGGAGCTGCCCCCGTCTCCGGTCCCACAGCAATCATCAGCCAGCCCCGAATGTTTAGGGTTGCTGCAACTAATTGGGGTCAGGACCTGAACTCTGAAGGAGGGTCTGAAGGGACCGAGGGAACACATTAGGGTGGCATGGGCCAGCCGCCGTCCATCCGCGAACGCCCCGGAACGGCGCACGCTGATTGCCCAAACCTGACACGGGACTGACATAAACCACGCTGCCCACGGCACAAAAGCCTGGCAGCCTGGCCTGGGCTGCAAGGAAAGGGGAAGGGCAGGGAAGAGAGATGGAGCTGAGGGGTCATCTTGCCTAGGCAGGATGGGTCTGGTCTTCTTCCCAAAAAAGAGAAACAGAAAACACAAGTAAAATAAAGCAAACACCAGAAGATACAGAAAAGAGAGGAAAGCCTCCCTGAGTATACTTCAAAATGTTTCCTATTGACCCTGAGACACTGATTACTACTTAAAGACATAGACTATTCTCTACTGTTGCTCCTGGAAAAAGGAAACAGTAATGGCCCTCCTCAGGATGGGAATTTTGTTTCTTTCCAAATATGGTACACATTTTTATATGCCTTGGTTGAATTTGTGTGCAAGTGTGCAAAGAAATCAGTGCACAGATGCCTCAGTTAATGCTCTTGACATGTTGACACAGCAACAAGAAGATTCAGACAGAAAGATGAGATAGAGTGGCACTCCAATATCAAGGCTTCCCCAGAAATATTTTTTCACCACTGATGTTTTATCACATTTTAAAAGTACCAATATGTATGTAAAAGTATATAAATAGAAATTCCTGTTATGCAGTGCACTTTATATCCCTGATTTCTTAGAAATCTGATTTCTGGAAATCTTAGGAATCCATCAGAAGGTCCTCTGCTGATTCCAGGAACAAAAACACATTGATAACGTGAATAAGAATTCTGTAGTGATGTAGGTAAACATTATGTTTTATGAGGAGGATCAGTAATTCTATGTATAAATACCATGTGACTTGCATCCTTTGTTGCACCAACTGCAAACAAGCACAACCTCAGGTGGCATAAACTATTCCTGAACACATTTAAGAAGTGGATTAAATCCCTTGACTCAATCCCCTGAAATCAATGGGATGAGTTGTTGCCTCCAGTCACACCTCATAGCCTTTGTGATTGAAACAAAAAGTTAACTTCTATGTCTTACATGCAAGCCAGAGAATCAAATGCACATCCAAAATAAAGTGAAATCTCCCCATGATAAATCCTGTTACTTTTTACTCAAGGAACCCTGATGTTAGTCTTAAAATACTTCCTGTTACTTTAACTTGACCATATCCTTCCTGAATTCTTTCCACATTATTTTGTCAATCTTCATCACACTTGAAAACTGAGACATCATTTTTAGATTATTCAGCTTCTTTTTCTTCTTCCTTTTAAATGTGCATTATTTTCAGATAAAAAAATGCCCTATACCTGCTCTTTTATTTGGACTCAAACAGCCAGAAACATTTTGGTGCTGGTGTAACCAGTCACACTCATTTAAGTGCAATTCACTCCCAAGACCAGCAGAGACAAGCAGGAGGTTTTGTAAACCACTTTAGTGTTTCCAAAGTAGCTATGCTGTGATTCCACTGCCTGCACGAGAGGCCAGGCCCTGGAGTGCAGTGAGTTTATCAGGAGCACCCTGCAGCAGAAAGTGGAGCTTAAGTCAAAGGTGAATTTTACAGCAAGGCAGCTCAGGCCTTCTGGCACCCCATCCATCCTTGTGGTGATTTGAAAGGAAGGAAAGAAGTAAAGGAAGGGTAGGGAGAGGAGAAGGGGAAAAGGGAGAAGGGAAAGAGATGCTTTTATGAACCGGTTCTCATAGCCTCTAGTCAAATCATGTTACATTTCTGAAAGCCCACCAGGTGAACTCAGGGTATCATGAAGTCCTTTGGAAAGCTCATCCTCTGCAAGTGCCAGCAGAGGCACAGAGAAGTTTTGCTGCTAGTACTTCTGCTAATTTTATCCCATGCTTTCTCTATCTCCTGTTTCTGCCTTCTGCTGGTCCCCCAGGGCTTCTGCTGGAGACCTGCTCCAGGAGGCTGAAGCAGTGGGAGCAAGGAAAACAGCACTGGAGTTCTCACTTTCCCTGCTGTGGAGAACCATCCTGAGGGCTCTTATGAGTTGTTAGCATTAGGTCACAATAAAACAAAAGAATATTCCTGAAAATCTGTTCAGTAGAGTTACTAGTACCTTATCTGCTTCTGTCAGTACATCTGAATATCAGCACTTGAAAACACCTGACAATGTGTTTTTCTCTCTCTCTCTGCACAGCTCTTTTTAATACCTGGTCACAAAATGTTATACTTCCACCCTAGTTGATATGATTTCACTCGTCATGAAATATACTTGTTCAGGGCTGTATGAAAAACCCAACACTAACTGCTTAAGAAAGAGTATATAAACAAATCAAGTGTTCAGCAGCAGTCCCTCAGAAAGCCCATTCCGCTTCCTGTCCTCTAGTCCTTCATCTGCTGTACTCTGCAGAGAGCAATGTCCCTGCTGAAGACAAGCCATAATTCTTGATGGTGACCTCCAAGCACTCCTAGAGACAAGGATATAACACAAGTAGGAAGCAATTCTTTGGAACACAGCTTGGGCACCCGATGCTGTGACGCCCTTGGACAAATCCCAGTGTCCTTCCTCCCCAGCTGGCAGAATTTCAGCAGAAGCCTAACACAGACTGTCACACCAAAGAACCCCCAAAACTCTGCATTTCTGTGCACCTCCAACCAAAGTATTTGAAATGTGAAAGGAGGCATGGGGTTTTGAAAAATAACGTGGCTCTGCAATAGCTGTTATTCCTTTAGGTAGACTATAAGCAAGACCTAAAAATTTTCCCATTCAGGTCTAACCATGGCAATTTTTGGTCCCGTCCCTAATACGTTTTACTTTTCTAGATGAAAAAACCCCCTTTATTTCCACTAGCCTCAGCAAAGAGAGGAGCTCCGAAAACATCACAGAGGAGCGCACTGTTGACGGAATCACAGCAGTTTTTACGGCTGGGCTTACATTTACAAGCAGGAGTACCAGCGGGGTCACAGCCCTGCTTCACGTCATGTGACAACCCAGCAGAGTTGAACACACACAGTCAGACACTGAGGTGGCCAGCTGGCACGGGAGGTAAGCACTGCAGTATCACTTTGCCCACCCACATAGACAGTGTTTTAAAACCAGTAAATAGAAATACAACGGTAGTTTTATAGAAAGGCCAGACCATAAATAATTAATCCATGGAATAAATACGCTTGCGTCAGACGGAAAGGCAGAACTCACCAGCCAAACTTCACCTTATACAAAATTTTCTGGAGCATGTACTGTTTTCAAGTGTCATTAATACAAAATATACAGCTCTGAAATTGTCCAAACTTTTTGTTGTTTCATGCAACCGGCTGCACTAGCAGAAGTCTTTCTCGAGAGACATGCTGTATTTTAATAAGCAACCACCTCTGCACCACAGAAACAACTCTGATGTCTGTCACACACAGTTTCCCTCAGGACTCAACTCATTCCGCAGCTGTCTCATTAAAGTGATGATGATTACAATCATGTCAGTGAATATGAAAGCTGTGTGCATTACAAAGTTATCTCTGGCAACTGAGCATTTAAGGGAATTTAGGACAAAATACAGCTAAGATATCAGGAAATGTGCTCTTCTTTCTTTTCTTCTCAATAATTCCTCTCTCCAGCTGTATCAGTTGGAAAAGCCATACAATTCTTCTTCATTATTAAATAAAAAATAATTTTAACGTTATACTTTAAAAGTAATGTACATTTATCATTTGCATTAACCTAACTGCGACCTAGGCAAGTACCCTTAGGACTATCAAAGCTTTAAGTCAAAAAAAGTTAATAAAAATTATATTAAAAGTGGCTTTTGCCACTTAATTATAAAAATAATGCTCCAGCTTAATGCTCTTGAGGACAATTATGAGAGGTTTAATTCTTTAAAATATATGGGAGCTATTCAACAATACATTCACTTTTTTTTTTTTGCAAGAGGAAACATGATTTTAATAATTTGAACTTTATGTCTCTTTCCTACAGAACAATTATGTTAACTCTATGTAACTGCAATGTTCTGCTATGCTGGCAGTAAAGGTAAGGAGGGGCCAAGGAAAGGTGATTTTCTTTCCATACTGCTCTGAGATGAAATACAAAAATTTTAACTAAATTTTCCCCAGTAAGGTGGAGTGAGGTAACCAAATTTCAGGTCTTCTAATTCCTTCTCAGGGAAGCTACAAGGTTCACAAATGGTGTTCTGTGCCACCATGGGTCCCAGGAGGAGACAAGCAAAGCAACAAACTGGAATTAGAGATGCAAATATAAACACCTACCCATAAATCTGGGGTTTTTTTGTGTTTTGAGGTGGGTACATTAGAAACACAATCCATAGTATAGAATTTCCCAAGCCATTTCCCTATGTACTTCCATAACATTTTCTTAGCTATTTTCCTACAGATCGTAAAAGAGCAAAATCAACTAAAAACCCAATAGTTACTTTTTTTTTTTTTTTTTTTCCTAAATCAAACTGTTTTGGAGACTGAAGTTCATTAGACTGCCCATATGATGTAGCTTTACAGACGAAAGTAAACACTTCTTAAAGCAGTATACAACCAGCCTTTATTTGCAGCCAGATAGCATCAAAACTAAGAATTTAAGAGCATTCCAGAAAAGACTGGAAAGTTAAAAGATACCAAGAGTCACCTTCACAATGAACAAGAAAAAATAAATTTGGCTAGGGCTATAAAAGAAACCATAAGTCTCAGAAATATGATCCAAACCTGTACCACATCAGGGAATTAAGGAACTCTTAGTCTCACATGAGAACCAATATTGGCTTTTACCCAATATTTCTTTTCCAACTGATACAAGTCAATGGGTAGGATTTGATCCTGGCCAGGTTGATGCACCAGGTACCCACACCACTGATCCAAGTGTAAAATGAGGTCTGCATTTTATGTGTGCTGGGGATACCAGGCCCAGTAAGCCTGCACTGTGTTTTTCTGCAGCTGATGCATGAATCCTGCTCGTCAGATTTGCTGCATATTCCTTGAGTGATTTTAAAATAAGTCTGCACAAAGAACCAAAGTTTAACTCTCCCAATTCCCAGGCTGAATCAGGAAGACTACCACTTACTTGTAATTCTGATGGGAAAATAACAGAGCTCATAAGAGGGGGGGACACAGAGTATTCCTCCACATACCTCTGCTTTTGAGAGAGAAGAAATATCTTTTCACATGCCTCAACATTTCAGGTTTAGGCACAATTTCACTTTAGTTCTCATTTCATCTTTTCTTAGTTTTCACCTGGTTTTCCTAGAATTCCTGAGGCTTTACTTCATCCATCTGCTCTCTTGCACTCTATCTCTCTGAGATCCAGGTAGGGTTTCACTCCTGGCACGCCGCGTGCGGCTACCAGAGCGCGTTAGCGATTAGGGCAGCCCACGGGCTGGCTGCGAGGAGTGGGAGCTGCAGATCTCCAGGCGGGATGGATGCAAACAGAGCGCTGCTGGAGCTGACTCCTGGCTCTCCAGTACCCTTTTCCCACCGGGTGTTTTGTCACGCGACAGGAAATCCTCCGCAGAAGCACCAGACCGTCACTGATCGCAGTCACGGGCCCGTGAAAAATCACTGCCACCTTCAAAAAGGGACACGTATACCAATAACAATCCAATAGCATCTTTCCCTTCCTGAGTTCCCTCCTGGGCCCTTTCCCTCAGCTTTTTTTCTCTTTCTCTCACTGCATTCCTCACTAAAGCCTCAGACTTATGGTTGGACCTGATGATCTTAGAGGTCGTTTCCAACCTTAACAATTTTGTGATTCTATGATTTTTTTTTTGTCACTGCACTGCTTTCCTCTCTACTTTATGCCACACATGTGAAAAACTCATGTCTCCACCTGCTTTACAGTCAGATTATGCATTTCTTTCTCATTAGTACACATCAGATATAATCATGGTTTTCAACAGAATGGGAAAATAATGTGAATGGGATCCATATGTAAAATAAAGCTCAATGTTTTGTTTATGTATTTCATTAATTAAGGCACTCTTTTCTTTCCTCAGCTGCTGGCAGGTTGTGTTGATAATCATCACACATGATAGGTATTATTTGTTGTATATTCTATTAAATTATCACACGTGCAATCAACTTGGTGGTTTTCTCTGCAAGAGATACACATCACAGAAAAGAACACTTATTCAAACCTCTCCACTTTCATGGAGGCAAGAAAAGTGTCTGACTGTAATTTCACCTGTAATAATAAACTGAGAATGAATAATGAAAAATTTGAACCCTCTACCAGTGACATGATTTTCAATACCAATCTCTTTACAGAAACTTGGTGGGTTGTGTGGCACAAGATGTTCATTAGGAATAGAAAGCCTTGAGACAATATGTTTAAAGAGGGATGTTTACAAACCATATTCCAACATGAGTAGAAACTTCACCAAGTAGCACCTTTTACTAGAACAGCATATCCAGGTTTTTCCTTCAAATTTCCCTTCAATTTTAAAATAAATACCTGCTTATTACCTACCTAATCAAATATCAGAAGAGTCAAAAAAAGACCATTTCATATAGAAAAACTAGTGATGAATATTATCTTGCTTTACTTCCTAGAATCCTATCTTATACTTATTTTTGCTGGTTTTGTCCTGATAACAAAATGCATTTTGAATTAGGCATCTGGTATCAAGTAAAGGCTATTACAGCACACATAGCTGAAGTCATACTTGCTGAAAAAGCATTTTAGTAGTTAAAATACACCTTAATATCTGGGTTGTTGCCTGGATAGATCTGTGTCTCAGGACAAATGTGATGGGATAGCTTCCCCTGAGAAAGTTTTAAAGTTCCCAGTCTTTTTTCTTAGCACCCTTCTCTACTTCCTGAAGCTTTCTTTACACCTTCTTTTACCCTTTAAATTCCCACAGGTTGTCCTATACTTCACGTCATACAAAATTATTTCAAGTTCAACGCCTTCATTGTTTGCAGTGATCCTTTCAAGTTTTGGCATGGAGAGAGTCAACAGGTCACAAAAGTGTCTTTTCCTTCTGCTGAGAAATTTCATTTGGGTCTGAAAAAAAGCCCTGAGCTGATGGGGCTGTGACCTCAGTCAGGTAGTCCACAATTTCTAGTGTTCATCGGCAGGAGGGCAATGCGCTCCTCGGTCTCACGGCCAACCTCAGCAAAAGGCACATCCCTTGAGACTGAGCTTTGGAAAGGGCAGCTTTACAGACCAATTGACTAACATCTATGTAAAAATTCTTCACAGCCAAATCCCTCACAGTGTTGTATAGTGAGATTGTTACATTTGCAGATGATATTTCCTCCAGCCTGGGTTGCCTTTTTTCTACTCAAAAACACACATCTCTAAATAGGTGTTGTTTCATACCAGGAAATGAAGATCAGTCCTGAATTTAAGATACTCTGCCCATTAAGCTTCTTCTCTCCCTCTCTCTTTTATTTTTTTTTTTTTTAGTCAGGTTAAATCCACCTTGATATCATTAAACACCTCTCTTCCTCTCTTGAAGTTCCCCCTCTGTAAGATGGAAATAACACCCCTTTATGTCAAGAGGAGATAAATACCTTAATATTCTCCAGGTACTTTGCTGGTACATTGATGGATGTCCTAAATGAGGCTAAAAGCAAATGTACAATTCCACATTTAATTCCAGCCTTAAAGACAGAAAGGACTGTGCAGTGAATAATGAAAAGAAAGGTGAAAGTAGGAAACTGTCTGGAGTATGTGTGAACATGTAATTAAACACTGCACCTTAATGCAAAAGGAAGATGAATTAGAACTGCAAATCCACTTAGTGTTAACAGTCCTTACTTCACAGAACTTCATAGATTAATGTCCTTTTAATGTATTTATGAGCAATAATGTACAAACCTATATATATTTAAGCATTGAATGAGCAATGGATCAAGTCTGACTCAGGAGATATTTACTGTGTAACAACTACAGGAAATAAAATCTGGATAAGAAATGTTATTTGTACTGGAAATTAATTTCAAAACAGTCATCAATTTATTCATGAACCGCTAATGAAAAGGATAAATTTTGCTTTTCAAGTTAAAATTAGAAAAGTCATTATAAAAATAAAACCCTCACTATTACCTTAAACCCATTTTAACCAACTCACTCAAAATCTCCATTTATTACAAACTATAACTTTGCAGTCATCATTATTTCCCCACTATTGTGATAATTTACACAGCTGCCACCCCACACCATGCATTCCCTCTGGGTTCATCTGCCTTTTCCTCTTGGTGATGTCCTGATCCACCCACTACCCACCCTGCACAGTGATGCATGTTTGAGACCTGCTCTGAGGCTCACTACAGGCAGGCTTGAGAAACCCACAGGGAAGGGACAACCACTTGACTTTTGTGTTTTTAGGGAGTGTGGCTATGACCCACCACCCCTGCTAACACCTTATATTTGATGACTTGCTCACCCTCCCTGAAGGTGTGGTGCCCTAGCCCACCCTCTTACCCACACCAACAACAAGTCTTCCCTCCCAGGGAACTTTGCAGGGGGGGAAAAAGGTGAAAAGGAGACAAACACAAACCAAACATGAGAGTATGCACAGCTATAGTCTTGATACACACTGCCTCTTCTCTCTGAAAGGCTTCCTCAGAAACTCCCCACCCTGCTCCTTCCCTCTCCCCACAGACCCCCAACAGGATGCACATTAGGACTGCTCTTCAGCTGATGTTAATTCAGCTCAGTTGACTCAAAGCTCAAACGAAGGGAGGGAACAAAGGGTAAAATAAGTAGAAATAATTAAGCAATTGCTCAGTTAGTGTAATTGCATAGGCTTCAATAGGACTATGCTAATTTCCAGCAGCTGGAGTTCTGGCTCTATATTTTTATTTACTTTACCTCCTGTACTTAATTTCCTACTCTCCCATTTGTTTGTTATTTTCATGTCCTATGGTGGCTTCATTTGGAGTGTAAATTTCTTGAGGAATCATGTGTGGGTTTTAAACAACCACCCAAGTCTAGGACATAAAATAAATCCATTCCGCTAAAAGGTAGGCAGGAGAGATGTAGTAGGTATAGAGACAGTATCAAACTGGAGTAAAAAATTATATCTATATCCAGCTCCACAAATTTCTTCTGTCTTGGACAAGATCTTCTTTCGCACACAGTGTTCACTGTTCCATTTAACAGTTCATAACTTAGGAATAATATTTTCTTGGTCAGGATTTGTATGAAATAGTCTGCATACGTTTTTGAACAGACATGCTTTGGTTCCTTGAAAAGATGATAACTTAACGAATGTGTTTCTTAATGACCATCATATAAATTGACTGTGTAAACCACTCCTCCACCAGCTATTTGAGAAAGAATGGGGCAGATGACAGACAAAGTGATGTTTGGAAAGCATTACAGGACTCTGTGTTGCTCGAGCTACTGCCAGTGAGCAGACAGACCTAAAAACACAACAATTTGATCTACTTTCAGAGCTTTTGCCTACTTCTCAAAAGAAGGAGCTTTGAGAGAACTGGTGGCTATTTTTCAGCTGGTGCACGTCTTTTGGTGATCTCTCCTTCGTATATTTGTATCCCTATCAAAGCAACCAAAGGTCTAAATCAGCCAAGATGTGTGTTTTGCTGAGAACTTTTTACAGAGAAACCCCAAATTCGAGCTCTCAAAAGTTTAAATCTGTTGAGTCACAAACCAACCAAGGTCCGACAAGACTAATGACACAAACAGGTACAGAGCTGCAGTGGAAAGCAGTATAATGCCCTCACTTCTGTAATAGATCCCAGAGGCCTTGCTATTGTTGACAAGCAAAAAAATATATTGCTGAGGATTATTATGACCAACCTGTGACAAAAGTCTGCAAAATGTTTAACTTGACAAACAGAACTGTGCTTCAAAGTTCTCTCTGAATAGTCAAAATGAGGTTGGTAAAAAGGTTTCAGTTTGTGTTCTCATTTTTTTCTTAGTAACTATAATACCTTAGAAGAGATTTAGGTGTCATTAAGTATTATATAAATATTATTGCAAATTACCAGCTTATTTACTACTTATTTAATATTTAATAAATTATGTGGAATCAGTTTTATCCATTTGTGGGAAAAAAAATCCATAAAGCAGCAACAATTCCTAGTCAAATAGTTCTCTTGGTACCAGCTGCACAAAATGCTTAGGACTAGGACTGAAAGGACATAAACCCTGCAATCCTTTCATGAAACTGTGATTAGGCCCTGGCTGTTCCCAAGGGGAGGAAAGGCTTCTCTAATAATACAAAGCATCCCTGTACATGTGCAGGGGGGCTGAGTGTCAGCCTGTGCCTTTCCTGTATGGAAATATGAGGTTTAATGTTATTTAATGTTAATCATCATCTTTATGCAGGTAGTCACACAGGGTACAAATATGATTTTGCCTTTTCCTCTCACTCTGTCTGGCAATTTTTCTACAGTATTCCTCAGATCTACCTACGAGCAGCTAATACTGACATACAACAGTGTCTAAAACAAAACAATGTTTTACTCACCCCTTACATTCATCCTTTCTGTACACTGCTTCCACCAGTAAAAAAGAAACTTCTGGTCACAGTGTGTGAAGATATTTTTAAATATAAGTTTTTACCTTGGAGTTCTATTATGCAGCCAACTCAGTGACATAAAACATCATGTCTTTATTTCCTAACCATGGGTAGGGATGAGGCCTTGAACAACAATTCAGGTCAAAGTAATCTTGTTTCACAGTTCCTGTAGCAAAAGTTACAATCATTTTCTACAAGCCAAATCTGTTATCAAAGTTCTGTTATTCCATACTAACAATGAAATTTTAAAAATAAATAACAAAACATTTTTACATTTTAGTGCTAAATCTGGACTTGTCAGACAAACCTGCTCCTAACTTTCAAAATAACATATTTTCAGTTAGCTGGAAATATCAATGTATGCATTTACCAAAAAAAAAAAAAAAAAAAAAAAAGGAGTATAAATCATTCTGTCACCCATGTTCAAAGATTTTGGTTATAGGTTTTTTTTGCAGACCATTTTCATATAAATATGCCATAAAGATTTTCCCATTAGGTTTCCATTTTACGGTACAAATGCCTTTCTGAAATGTAGTTTCTGGAATACCATAATGATAATTTGCACTGGTGTGGCAGTGTAGGTCGGAGCAAGTGTGAAAGAAACTGGTTTTTGAAAGAAAGACTGATTGCCAAGGAATCTGGTGTTACAGTGTTTTAATAAGAGGAGTCTGATGTCAGAAACTGGGCTATTTAACTACTGGGAATGGATTAGATTTTTGACAGAAGAGTAGTGCTCTTGTTTTCCCAGGAATCTGTTGTTTCTAAGATTTTGCTTTAATAATTGTGGATGATGTAAGGGTCATAAAATAATGCAAAACTTACCCCCATCTCCCCCAGATCAAATGCCCCAGCATTCCCCCTGAAATCAAGCCAGCACTCCTGAAAGGGTTTAACAGGGACAGTGGGTCAAACACTGAGCTGAAGAACAGAAGTCGAAATGGAAGTTGTAAAATTTGGTCAGGGGACTATTACAGAGCCAGTAGTTAATGAGTTTAGTCCAGCAGTAAATCAGGAAAGGACTAACAGTGAAGGGACTAAAGACCTCACTGGTGTCTGTGGTGTTTTTCCTATACTTCATGAGATTTCACTTTCTGAGTCATTACATGAGATGAATTTGTTCAAACAAAGACTCAAGGGATTTGGTTTATTATTCCTAGACAGGAAGAGGAGTATAATTTCTCTAGTACAGACTTTATCCAGTTTACGATTCCTCTGTAATGTCTTTGCATACACATATTTATATCTGTTTACTGTGAGAACCCTTTCCTTGAGAAAACATATAAACAGCTTCTAACAGGAATTCATTGCAATTTATAGTATCTTTATACTGTAAATATCTGTATTTAATGGTTCCTAAAAATAAGTCACTTCATTACTGGAATAAAAATCACTATCAGTTTTTGAAAATTATTGCTCCTATCGCTGTTATTTTGTGTTGCCTGGATTTACATCTGATGATAGTACTCATAAGCATCTTAGTGTTAAAATCCCTGGTGATTTTAATCCCTTTAAAAAGTCTAAAAAAGACTTTTTTCCTGGGATGAAGCCCACCTAAATGAGAACAGAGAGATCTGGTGAAGCAGGAGACAAGGAACCTAGAAGTTGAGGGGTTGTTAGGTTTGTTTTGCTCATCTGTTTTTGTGTTAAACCTCTCAAATATTGCATCTTCCTGATCATCAGAAAAAGCTCAGTTATAACTTTATCTTGGTACAGCCTGCACAAGACCTCTAAATGAAGCCTCTTACATGGAAAAGTTTTATCCTATTTCATGCTTTTAGTTTTTTATCAGACAAAACAAATCATAAAGCCTGCAGTTTCTGAAACCATATTAAACCCAAAAATGTGCAATATTTTTTCTTCTTTTCAAATTAACAAATTGACTTTTACATCAGTGACAAACTGAACTGTATCAAGTGAAATTTATGGATGAATTTTCAGCTTAAGCACAGGTTATGATATGTTTAGTCCATTTTTAGTTTAAATTTGTATTAATAGTCCATTATATGTGTCATTAAATTCAAACCCATCCACTTTAACTAAAGACTAAAGAGTTTATTCATAAGCTATTTGTCCCATTGTCAGCAGCATTTGTTCTATAATGCAGTTATTTTTTCTGTTCCTGAAATCTGTGAAATAAAAATATAACAAAAACTTAAAGAAATAATTTTTCCTTGAAAGAATTTATCACACTGTAGATTTGTATCACATGTAAAAATCCTGGAAGTATCATTTAAAATGTGTATTTCCCAACCATTATTTTTGCTGTCATCATGAACTATTTGGTCCTGTTGGCTAAGAAGTGAAGTTATCAATTAAAGTAAAATGAGAACTCATCCCTTTTGCCTCAGTCTGGTCACATAATTAGTAATCATTTATAGACTCTCCCATTCATGGTGTTACTCCATTTACAGACTGTAATAGTGAGGGAAAAAATGTCCCAAATTGTTTCAGGCTGATATAATGTGCAAATTGCAGTTCCAAGTATAGTGATAATGTCATTTATGGGACAATTCTGTGGAAAAAGAAAGTTGTTATGACACACATTTTTATAAATCTTTTTACTGAAAGTAGAGTCAAGACAGGAGCCTTTGGATATTGAAGCTTTTCCAATTTTAGGAAATAATTGTTTTCCTCTAATGATAAAATTGAGGGAACCCAGACTGCTCCTTTAGAACCAGTAAAATATGTTTTAAATGCCATCAAGTACAGATCGTAAAGTAAATATTGCTTTACTATAGCCCACACCATTTTTCCTTGTCCTGCTAAAATCTGAAAATAGATTCCTCAGAGGAAGGTTTTATGTGTAAATTCTCACTGCTCAATGATACCAAAAGACAGAAACACTAAAATTTTTAGGTCTTTTTTCTGTCTTTCTCAAATGTAAAGTCTTTTTCTATGGCTTTTTCCATATAGATTATTCACTCAGCACTGCACGGATTTTGGCCCATCTCAGAGGCCAGGGATGGCATAAATATGTCTAAATAACAGTTTAAATGTCTTTTAAATGTCTTTTCATTTTCTCAGAGGGTGAAAAAGAAGATTGCTGAACTCCAACAGGTAGATCTTGCCATATGCTAACATTTCAAAAAGTTAATTAAAAATATGTTCTGCTAAAGAGGCTCATTGGAAGAAGTATTTAAAACTTCAGGATGAAACTCAAGCCCATATTCCTTATGTTTATACACTAAATGTAGCATAAGTGGCATTTTAACAAAGATCAATTTACATCTGAAAAGGGATTTATAAAGCAAATTTAAAAAAGGAAAGGAGAAATGTATTTATGAACACTGAATTGCATTTTTTTTAAAGTTCAGAGTTTTGACTGTAAGACTATGACATGATTTTTAAAAACAAACAGGGAAACATCCAAAAATATGTATTTTTCTTCCCCTTCACATGGCATGGGAAAACCCTTCAACAAATACGTGTTGATGGAAGGGTGTTGTGCATTTGCACAACAGTTTCAAATTACAAACTGCATTCTCGAGCTTTTACAGGAAACCACTGAGCTTGGTGGCAGTATTAAGTTATTTTTTTATTGGCCTAGGATGTGTACTGGTTACAGCAGAACTATTTGGCGAACCACACATACAGGCCTGTTTACCCACAATTAATAGAGCACACATTAATCACGTGCGAGCAGGACGTGCAGACAGACTCGGGGCTGACTGGAAGCCCCAAGTTTACCTCCATGATCTGTAAATTTTCTCCAGTCAGCCACACAAATGCTTCCTCCAAGCACAAAGAGATGGAAGGCCAGATCAACCCTCAACACTAAAGAACCAGCTCCCCAGATTTTTAAGCTATTTTTGACACCTTCTCCTTCCCAGCTGTGTTGATCTTACTGCTGCCTGAGTGGGCCAAAGGACGCAAAATTTTCTGTGTTCATTTAGCGACTACATAAAGCAGAAGAAACTTGGCACCATAATCTCAAAGCACTTTGGAAAAAGTACCAGTTACATTTAATTCTAAATCAATAGACCTTCCAAATTATTGTTGAAAGCCCATGAAAAACCACAAAAAAGAGAAATTCTTCAGAAACTGGAAAAAACGGTGGGTAGAAGCTTTTTACATTTTACACCCAAATATCCTTTTTCTCCTCCTGTCATTTTCTGCCACGGAGTCAGGAGCTGGATGGGAAGGAGTCTGCAGTGCTAGGGAAAGAAACCCTCCACTGACTGAAGTAACTGCTACAAAGTGGATGGGGACAAGACCCACATGAACCTGGGAACACATCTCCAACCTGTTTTGCAGGCACCACGGTTTTCTTGCTGTTATTTTGCTCTGGGAAAAACAATGCAAAGGCTTTCAATGTCCAACATGCCCTTATATGAAATCAATAAATATGTACATGTTTGTCCTTGGGTTCGCTCAGACAGTAATTCTTCATTTAAGAGTCATATTCAGAGATAAAATACTCTAAATAGCAACAGTGTTTATGCATTACAACAGTTTGCATCACCACAGTCCTTGATGGATTTAAGATAAAACAGAATCTACAATGCAAGACACACTGAAATGGATGTCATCATAAAATAACCCAAAACAAGGGAAACACTGGATCTACTGTGTTATC
Source organism: Nicator chloris (assembly GCA_013400495.1). Lineage (NCBI taxonomy): Eukaryota > Metazoa > Chordata > Aves > Passeriformes > Pycnonotidae > Nicator > Nicator chloris. Next base: position 49,475 of record WAAE01003589.1, on the reverse strand, counting down.
TGGCAGCAATTAAAGAATATGGCATGGCAGATATATCCTATAGGGCTGCCTGGAACACCTTCAGTGGGTTCATTCTATGTGGAATCCTACTTTGCATTTCTTACATGAAGGTTCACAACATCTTAGGAAATCTTTTTTGCTGTTTGGAAACTTTGGTCTGGTGGCGGATTGTAAGGGACAGGCAAATTTTTCCGAGCACCCTGAATGCTAAATTCTAGATGTGGCACTTTGAAATAGCTCATTAAAAGCCATCTTGTTTCAAATTCAAGATATAAAAGCTTTCATTTCTGCAATGCCTGGGAAACTCTCCAAATAAAACCCAAGGTTGTACCATCCACATTTTGCAAACATTTCTCAATGTTCTATGCTTTTTTCCACAAGTGTGGCAGCCAAATAATTCCTCTACAAATTAGCAACAGCCACTCATCCAGAAAAATAATGTTTTGAGATGTCAAAGCTTCCCTTTAGTTTGAAGCTTGGATAATTTCTGGATTTTTTATGCCAGTTCCTTGTCCTCTAAGGTACTACCCAGTCAGGCTTTTGGGCAACCTTGTGTGTGTTTGGGTCACATAAAAAGAAAATACAACCCTCTGCTTTTCATCTTATTGAGTGCTTGGGAGTGCATTCCATGCTGTTAATCTTGACATTCCAGGATGTACAACTATTGTTCTCCTTTGAATTTTACTTATTATTAGCCAAGGCAACAGGTATTTGGACTTGTGCATGGACTTTAAACAAAGAATAATCCCAGGCTCGTTCCCATTCTCATTCAAGCTAACAAAACATTTGCCATGACTTCGGTATAGTGCCAGGCCCTCAAGGAGGAGCTCCTCAACTTTCAGCTTCAGCTTTTGAGGTCCACATGGCTCAACCAAAAGCTGAGTCACTGGGGAGGAGCAATTTCTTGAATTCTTCGCATGCTGAAATACACATTCCAAAAATTGTGGAGGCCAGATTAAAACAGAAATAATTTTGCCAAACTTGCCATGCCTTTTCCTCAGTTTCTTCCATGGTGCCCATGCTTTACTGTGACCTTGGCAAGTTCAGGTGTAGTTTGCTGTTATTACAAAAGGATACATTTTAAAAAGTGTGGGTGGGGATTTATGCTGTCGTAAGTCACTTTCGGACAAAAGTCATCTGTTCAACCATTTCCACTTCAGTGCAGGAACAGGGTGATGTCCTCCCATGATGCCAAGGAAGAGTATGGCTCCGGTGGCAAGGGTGAAACAGCTTTCCCAGGGGAAGCTGACATGTTATTTCTTCTGCAAAAACCCTCAGGACTTTCTGGAAAGGGACTCAGTATTTGGTGAAGCATTAAGGATTCTTTGGAAAACGTGCTTTGCTTCGTAAGAAGTTACTCAGAATGTGGTTCAAAATGTGTTTTTCTTACTAAAGAGAAATGTGTGGAGCATGTGAAAAAATACAGAAACCCATGAAAGATATCTTTGTTAAATGTCAGTGATATGTGTCTGTTATTTTTCTGTCTTGCAAGCTAATAAACTTAAGACCAGTTGCTTTACAGACAGGGTAGTTATTAGCTCTCAGTAGAAAATAATGTACCACAGGGAATTTACAGGATAAGAAAAATGCTCTTAAATATTTGGGACCATCCGAGCCTCCCAGGTTAAGTGTTTGCTGGCAGTAGAGGTGTTATTGTTGCCATAGCCCTGCCACATGATGTTATTCTCCCAAGTAAAACGTAGTTTTCCTATTAAAGACCTCTGCTTAAGTCCATGATTTCCTTCTCACACCCAGGATGGAAGAGATGTTTTTGAGGATTGTGCAAAAAAAAAAAAAAAGAAAAAAAAAAGAGCAAACTTGCTATCAGTATTTCAAAAAAAGCAGGTGGACTCCAATAAAAAGGCACTTAATTTCTGACTTGTGTCACAGCAAACAGAATTGTTGAAGGACTACATTATTGAGTAGAGTGACTGTAAACTTGTTGCTTCTGTCTTTCAGGAAAAGCAGAAGACACCCAAACCCAAAAATAAGACATTACAAAAACAGCTCTGTGAGGGAGTATCTAACCCTAATGGTTTTATTTTTCTGGAACCTTCTTTCTGCTATTAAACATCTTCTGGTTTTGCTTAATTGTAATGTGAATCTAGCTAATGAAGATCCAGATTGGCAATAAGAACAGCTACCATTGCAAACCCAACAGCCAGACTGTGGGCTGATTGTCAGGATTACCAACCACCTTCCAGACAGAAAAATAAACATGAAATTGTGTTTTCAAACCCCTCAAACAATGTCTGGCTCTACACATTCTTGGCCCTATACTCTGCTTTTAATAACGTAAATACAAAATTTTTCTACATTAAAACTTGACAAAATTGCTTCATCGCTTATTCCAGGGCACCTATAGCAAAGCTGAGGTTTTATGAGTGTAAGTAGATTAGACCTGCAATGTTATTTTTAGCTGTGTAGTTATGCATGAGCAAAGGGTTTCTTAGATGCAAACCAGGTGCAGAGCAGCTGCTTTGTGTATCTGTGAAAGTGGCCTCAAACTGAACAAAAACATTGCAGATACCTATCTTTGAATAACAGCATTTCTGTGACACAAAATTCTTCCACGTTATCCTTGCACAACATTTTTCCATAACTAAATAATTGGTGGGCTCCTCAGCTGAGGTCAAACCATGAGTATCTGCCTAAGCAGAGCCTCCACAGGGCACCTCATGGCCAGGCTGAGAAGGCAGAGAGTGCAGACTGCTCCTTCCCAGGTCCATGGACCATCCTGGGATAGAAGGAGCCCCCTCCCAGCCCCTGCTGCATGCTGACAGAGCCACACAATAGCAGCACAGATAGAAAAACAGCAAATCCTGCCAAACAAAACAGGCTGTTTGAGACAAGGCTGTAAATCCCAGTGGAGGTCAGTGTCTCCTTGACCGTAAACAAACAACAACTATTAATATTAACATGTAAATTCGTTTGGGGAAGGGAAGAGATGCCTTAAGGAAAGCTGTGATGCTCAGTAACAACCTAAACTTCATTCCTCATATCTCACAGTGGTTTGCACTTAGCTTCTGAATAAAGGCCGGAAGCAACATTTGATTGGAAAAATATTATGCAGCCAGAAAGCAAGAGCTGAGAGAAAAGAGCACTTGAGACTAGGGGCTGAAAGTTCCATCTGATAGAAAAATGAATGCCTGTTGATCCGGAGCAAACATAATGTGAAACATGTTTGCTGAGTGAGAAAAAAGTTGGTTGGGCAATATCAAAAGCAGCTGTGGCGCGACAGTCGAGAACCAATTAAGCAGATGTGACATGGCAGCAAAAGGGTCCGTGTGGATTTGGGTCGGTGACGTTACTAGAGGGGACGGTGATGTAGAACTGTCTCATTAGGCTGTAACTGTGACGACAGCACAGGGGACCTGCCAAGGGTGGAGAGAAACATATGAACTGCTCAGATTCTATCTTCCTTTCATAATGATTATAATTATTCATTAAATGTCTCAGATTTTCAGTTCATCAGACACATCTCATGCTATGGTGAGGATAACTTAACAACACAGGCTCGCCTGACATTTGCCTAACAATCTCCATTCCCTGGATTTCTTCTTGTTCTTTTTTACACCAATCTTGAAAAAAACAAACAATCAAACCACATAAATAAAAAACCATACTGATATGGAATTTATTCTGCAGGAAAGTGTTAGACCGACTGTGCTGCGATTTTCAAATCTGTAGGAATATAGTAAAATATCTATAAATTTTTACTATCAAGAGCAGATCTACAGCCACCATCCTTCTCCTTTGCAGGAATTTGCAGTGCCTGCAATGGAATGGGCTTCACTGCTTTTTGATGTATTACTAAAAGAAAAAATCACTGGTTTGTCTAAAAAGATCAGATATGGCACACTGATCGAAGACTGGGTGGGAAAGACACACTGTGTATCAATATTTTGTAAAATGGCAAGCAATGAGAAACTGCTTTCTGTACTTGAAAATACTGGAAAGCCAAAATTCAAACATAGATAAAGAAGTTTATCTCTTTTCTGTCTTTTTTGTGGGTTTCTTCTTGAACAAAGAAACTAGTATTCAATTTTTCTGGTTATCTGAATCACATAAAATGTTTCGCCAATGAGTCACTGTCAAGAGACTAGATGAAAAACCTTAATCATCAAGAGATAATGCAACAAAGCAATGCAAGTTTATGTTGCAGATTATTATGTAGGAATTTCAACATATTAGGACTCATTTTCAATGTCTGCTTAAAATAATTCAGTCAAACATGGGCTTTTTCTATGTCCCACCTGGTGTTAGCAGTTCTTTTTCTTGAAGCTTCCTACATTTCCACAGAACAGGAGCAACTTTCTTTCAGGCTTCCCTGACATACTCCCACCTTTTCCTTAAGGGAGCAGTTTGGGATGGATGGATGGTTTAGTGTCCATGACCTCCTCAGTTGGTGGTGCCACTGTGACTGGCAAGAAATGACTGGCGTTGGCTTTGAGTGCCAGGCAAAGGCCAGGAGCAGCCAGCCAGACACCAGGAATTGCCAGACAGACACCAGGAATTCACCCCGCGCTTAGCTCACGTTTCTGTTGCGGTTCATCTGCCTGGATCAGTGACCTACAGCTAATGGATTCAATAGGCTTTCTGCTTGAATATTAATATGATCTTTTAATGACCTTCTCTATTCCTAATGCCTTCAGCCCACTTGCTTCCAGGTCAGACTAATGTCTAAAGCAATCATCCCAAGCAGCAATGGGTTATCTTCAGTACCTACAAACCATTCCACATGGTGAGCTTCCCTTTTTTTTTTTTCCCCAACAGCAGCTGGGAAAGTAATTGCTGGTGAAAACACAAGGACACAGCAAGCTTCAGCACCGCCAGGACTGCATTAGGCCATGTGGTTAACTTGAACTGCATGCGTTTGATTCCCTGTCTTAATTCTGAACCCACAACATAAGGGGAGCATATTTCCCTGCTCCCACATCATTATTTGCAATCACTGTTATCCAAATAATCTGGTTCATAGATAAAAACTCTTTCAAAAAAGATGTTGGAAGAAAGACAATAGATCAGCTAACAATAGACTGGCTAATCATTTAGGAAAACTAATAAAATAATAGAGACATATTAATAAACCATTCAGACTCCCAGCTCATCAAGTATTTTGTCTATAAACTACAACAAATCCAAAATCCATCTGCTAAATTCTACCGACACTGAAATCTGTAGGAGCTCTTGATTCTTGTGTAGGGTGACGGGTCAGTTCAGTGAGTTCAGCCAAGCACTAAGGTCTGAATTTGGCTTCAGGGTTTCTGACATGCCTCCACCTCCAAGGGATTGCAAAGGTTTACCAAGCACCGTAAATACCCCAAGCACAAGGCTCTGAGTGAGCAAAGGACACAAGAAGCAGCTGCGTTAGGTTTTAGCAATAAAAACGTTTTTACCTTCTGCCTCACATAGATTTTCTACGTGACAAACATCAGAATTAAACAGTTGCAATATTCAGCACTTTTTTATCCAGATAAATATTGAAAACATATTTAATGCAATATTGAAGGGATTACAGAATTCAGAAAAGGGAAAGTCTGACTAATGCTGCAGCTGTGCAGCATTCCAGTGAATCCAAGCCATTGCCAGCATTTATTAGCCACTCAGCCTCTGACAATAAACAATCTCCAGCTCATGATCATATATCCAGACAGATAGATGTACAGTATTGCCTACACAGACACGTTAACACTGTCCTGTCTATGTGATTACCTTCCAGCATTAGCTTTAGTTCAGTGAGCCGCCTTCAAAAGGTGCAGTTCCATTTTAATTTTATTTTCTTTAATGATTGTAGACAATTACAGTATAATATGTCTTGTTGTGCATTTACTTTTGTTTTCTGAAAGAGTTACTGTGGCCTGAAGTATGTGAAGACTGTTTATTCTGGACATTAAAATGAAGACTTCAGCCATTTTACAAAATCAAATTTTAGGTTGGAAAAAGGCTTTTCCCCATAATATTCAGAATCAAACTACCTAAAGTTATGGTAATAACTTCAATAGGGAGCAGGTTTTTATCCACTGGAGAAGGGCTGATCTGAAAAAGAAAACAACAGTGGAAATGTCTAGGCATGCATTTCTCAGGGAAAAGTACAGTAACAGAAATACCAAATAAATAATTGTAATACCATTCCATTAAATCAAATGAAGAAAAAACTCAGGGATTTTTTTTCCCCACCCATTTGTGGGACAAATAACACAAGTTTTGTGAAGTCTCTTCCATTTCAGCACGCATTCCATATTGGATTCAGATAACCAGGCACACGTGGGATGGACTCAAAGCTGCCTCCCTTATCTTTGGCCACCACTACATTATAAACCTCAGTTAAGAGCTTTATTTATGTTTGGTGTCTGGTGAAGGTTCACAAGAGGAAGCAAAGAGAAGATTGTCATTAACTAAACAGAACTTTGCAATGTGAAAGGGTTTTGGTTTCTTGCAATACCTGCTTTGCCAAGGACATGCTCAAGGGTTTATATCATACAAGCCAGGACACTTGCCTTGACACAAAGCCTTAAAACTGGACTAATACCAGCCAAGACGACTCTCCAGTCTGAGACATTGTTCTGAGAATGGTCTAAACAAGAAAACAAGAATGCTTTGCAGAGGAAAAGCCAGGGAAATGATTCAATGCTTCTGATAATACAAAGCAGAAAGTCACACAAGAGAGCCTCTCATATAAAAATATGTCTTGTTTCAATACACAAGATAAAATAATTACTTGGCTCCCTTTCTCTTCTGTTTCTTTTAGTAGATGAAGAATGAAATATCACTGGTATTATTCAGTTATAGTCTTGTCAAAGTTCAACATATCAGAGAAAATCTCTAATAATACTGAGAAAGATATTGTCATTTGGAGAGTGTTTTATGGTGGTACCTCGCTATGATAGTTTTATAAATATAGTCCAAGAACAAGTGGAAAAAGCAACAGATTCCTTGCAATATATGGAAGGATTAGGGGAAGAATAATACATCTTTTTTCATTTTTCCTCAGTGCTGAACGTTCCAACATTAAATACAATGGGAAAGTATTTTAGAAGTGTATTTTTCATTAAAGTAAAATTTTCCCTTCAGCTCAGCCATCTCTGGGGTTGCCCTTAAATTTACCACTTAAAATGATAATTCTCAAAGTAGCCTAAGGTGGTGAGGATGCAAACCAGCAACAGTAGGACCAAGCACCCAGGTGAAGACTCAACTAACAAGAGTTCCTTCATGACCCCATCCCACTGGTCTAGGCTGCCAGTCATGCAGATTCCAAAATTGTTGCAGTTTGTGGTACATTTTAGGACAAATATTTGGAGGCAAAACAAGCTGGATGAAGTTACATGCTGTACCTTATGACTGCAACACACATGCAGCTCAAACTGGTCTGACTCACGAACAGGATAGGCAGGTCTAACTAACATTTTCATCGGTCATCCCAAATTGCCAATATTTGTCAGTCAAATAAACTTCAAAACCTCTCTCCTGGAAAAAATGACGGACCCATATATCCCGGTCCGTATCCCAGATTTACAAAAATTCCCTTTGTATGGGCTTTGGTCCTCTGACCACTCAGCCAGAAGAGCAGGGGTGCCAGGGAACTGCCCCAGGGAGGTGAGAGATGATTCTGATCACACCAAGCCATTGCTGAACTGTCCCTGAGGCCCAGCTAGTGAGAAAGAGTTCTGAGCTTGGAACTGGATCCAGCTGGCACGAGACAATTAAACACCATGGTTGTTACACTGTTCCTAGATATTTTTGGTGAAGCAAGCATTGTTAAGATGCCAATTCAACCCAAACTTGCTCAGTGGCACAAACATGTCAGGTGGTCAGCCAAAAATGGTCAACGCTACAGAGTCATAACAAGAGGTTCCATTGATAGCCCTTGCACCTTCTTGCATTAATGACTGAAGAACACAGGAGAACTACTGAACATGAATTAATTTTGGAAGTCCCAACATAGCTAATGACTCACATTTACTAGAATTGCTCTATTTCAAATAGAATTCCACCACGAAGAAGCAGGATATCACCCCTGAGTTCACATGAAGTTCAACTTGCAAAGCACCACGGTACAGTAAGTGCTGCTGGATATAACAAAATAAAGAAAATGACTGCAGCTAAACTGAGATCATCAAACCTGAGAAAGTTACTCGAATCAACGATATCCAACTGAAAGCCTACCACGGTGGTCTGATCCAGAGGACATTTATTACTGTATAAGGAGCACAAGCCCAAGAGACTAGACAAAACTCAATAAATACATTTTTCATTTATGAGCGCGGTGATAACCTGGACAGTCAACTAAGATCCTTTAACAACAACAACAAAAAAATCACTCATTTCTCTGGCCTTTTGTTAAATCTTTTTGATGCTTCACAGAGATTTAGGAGAAGCTGTGGTCAGGGATCAGGAGCTCAGATGCAACTGCCTGCAGGTGATAGTCATATAAAAGATAAAAGGGCTATAATACTGTATGGCATCCAAGCAACCAAAAAGAACACTGGTAGAGAAGAACAGTAAAGAAAAAAAGCCTGAGGTACACAATTCAAGCTGTATGTTTCCTTTAAAAAGAGATACCGCATAAACCCAACTTCTTTACCATTAGAAATTACTTGGCCTTTTAAATAAAACATGAAATTATGACAATTAAGATAACATCCACAGGTCAAAATGAAAAAAGCAACAACTTCTAGGTTGTCTTCTCCAGAAAATAAAAAGGATAATGTTTGCAACTAAAACTTTTAATAGAATCTGCCTAAAAATTCACATTCTAAATAAACGCTATTATCATGAAACGCTGTTGGGTTCTTTTCACTCCTGAAATCAAGCCAAGTATTTAAGCATATAATACAGCTTTGTCATAGCCATTCTAAAAATCCAATACTTTGCATTAGGGCTTTCTTAATCAAATGCTGCAGAGATTCTCAGCTTGATCTGCTAATTACTTGGTTATGAGCAGAGTCACCATGATTTAAAGATCGATACTAGTTTAAATTGAAATTCTGTCAGATTCTCAGCATTGTTCTTAATTATTGAATGAAGGAACTAAAGTTTGACCAGGACTGTTGCAAGGAGCCGATATTTTGTCATCTACTGCTCTGATTGTTGATTGCTTCAACTGTGATTGTTTCAACCCTTTTTATGCACCTACAGAATAACACACTTTGGTAATCCTGTGACAATTAATCATTTGAGTTGACTCGTGGCAGCATTTCTTTATGATATCAGACAAGGTTTGCACAGACTTTATCCCACTTCTTCCCATCTCAGATTAAGCACCTGCACTGGAAGACAAATCACTCCAAGCCCTTTCTTATGGTGATTCAGACAACTTGTATTTCAAGGCCTTTTAGAAACTTCAGCATCTTTCCAATTAATGGGCTTCAAGCTGTTACAATCTAGGTCAATAGTCTGGCTAAAATCAGATGGAATTAAACAGGCCAAAGGGCTGATACCAAAAAAAGTCTTCTATTTATTTGAAAAGTAGCCTAATATTATAATTCTATCTCTTTCTCATCCCCCTTCTTAATTGAGATGAAAATTCTTCTCTAGCTAGCAGAATTAATTATTGGGATAATTTCTTTAGCGGTTTAAAACTATGTCTTTCAGTAAGCAAGCATTTAGGCAGGAATATATTACCAGACATCCTATCAGTTTGCATTTTCTGTGAAACTCAGTTCATCGAGAAAAATGGCCTCTGTGAATTTTGAGCACTTCCTAGGATTTGCAGTGAATTTGAAGATCTTAAACAAGATACAAGTAGCAATGAATTTCTGTGAATTTCTTATTTCATCATAAGAAATTAAATGGCCTGCTACAATACTTTGTGTGTATTCTGAATAAGGAAATCTTCCTAGATTGAAATAAAAAATAATCCAAAAATCAAAATGCCTAGACACTGAAATGTATTTCCTAACATAATAAGGAACATTAAGCATATGTATATATATATATATGACTTGATGACAGTGGAAAACTGTAAGAACATTGCTTTTTGAATGTCTCTTTATAGCTCTGAGGGAAGCTAGAAATATTATTACAGGTCAAATAAAATAACATTATGCACATATTTTTGTGCCTACAAAATGGGTGTCAAATTGAAAGACTGTATTTTTTCTGATTTAGCCATTAATTTCTTTATTAAATAAAAACTGAGGAGGCCTCACGCTTCCATAGGTACATTCCGTTAGAAAGAAGTTTTTCTAGATCATGGGATTCCTTCCAATTGCCAGTTTTAACATAATATAAAGGCATATTAAAGGAATTAAAGTAAATGAAAGGCATATAACATTAAATAATACTTCAAACAGAAGATTACTTATCTCTGCCATGGAAATGCCAATCAAAGCTAGATGCAAGGAGAAGATGTCAGCTGGGGTAGCTGATAAAGAACAGGTAGAGTCGTGTCATTGGAATCAAAAGAGAACTCTAGGAAATCCTGCTGCTCCATAGGTTAGCAGGCTAAGTCCCCAGCAAGCAGGCATCTCAACACAATGTGGGACTCTATAAACCAAATCATGTCTTGGTATTAATTCTTGGGGAAAAAAAATCAAAAACCAACTATTTTTTCTGCAAAATAAAGAATCATGTCTGTAGTATTAATTCTTCAGGAAAAAAAAAAAAGTCTACTTTGTCTACAAAGTGAAGCATTGAGCCGTGCTGAAATGTTGCATCAAAGACAAGTGATTTCTGTCAAGGTAAACACTGCAGGAGACATTTCTAAAGCCTCATAAGGACCACAGATAACCCCTTTCCATTATTGGGCTTTAAGGCATCCAGACCCCACGTTAGCTTTGAAATTTTCAGAGTTGATGAGGGGCATTTGTTCAAATTCCTGTTTCATTTTTGGAGGGTCTCTTCTGCTACAGTTGAGTAAAAACAGATTTTGTGTTTGCTTCAGCAGGATTAGTTTCCTTCATGAGAGGGGGGCTAACCAGGATTCATGTCTTCCTATTGTTCTCTGTTCAAACTTTATCAAAAAGTGTAACCTCAGAGTACTGACACCTGATGTATTCAAAACAGGGAGGCATACTGTGCTGCTCTGACCTCACCACATCCTGCTAAGAACCACCAGGTTAATCCAGGCTAAGTGAGACTCTGATGTTTAGAGCAGGTCTGGTTTACAGCAGAATATTCATCTCCAAAAGGGATGGGAAGAAGTGTCCAGAAGCGTTATTTATAAATGAAGATAAGTGCTGGCTGACTTTCCTGCCTTATGCTTATATCATCTAATTGCTTTGGCGCAGGGTTGCACTCTTTCATGTTCCAAGTCTGGTTTGTGCTCGAGCAATTCCTATCATTCCCCTTCCTATCTCTCAAATTTTCTTTCCCCTCCCTTTAGATACACCATTAACAATCCTAAGTAAACTGATCTTCAGGGGTTTATATGCTCAGTGTTACATAATTTCTGCTCCCAGTTTTCCAAGCTATTTCTTTTTGGCTGCAAGGCACTACGTTATGGTGGGCACTCGTTTAATGGGATCTCCCAGACCCTCACATCAATCTCAAAGCACCCCAAAAACAGTGAGAGCTATGAATCTCAATGCCTAAGTTCTGTAGTTTGGAGAGAGGGCCATCTAGAACCATCAAATTCTTTAAACAACAATGAAAACCAAGTGAAGCAAGACCTACGATACCAGACTTATCTGGCATGTCTAAGTGTTCTCTTTTACAGCACATGAAGTTAAATGTTCAGACATGGTTTAAAGCAACATGGTTTATGGCTTGCATGTGCTGTTAAAAAGGGTTTGTATGTGACACAACTCTCTCAGTCTCTGCATCGGCAAATCTGAAGGCAAACAGGACTTTTAAATGCCTCTTTTCTTTCATCTTCCTAACATGAGCAAACAATTCTTTCAACCTCACTACCTGTATCTCTTGCTTGTTCAGTTAGCTCTGAGTTCTAATGACCTGGTAGAGTTTCATAGATGTACGTTATGTAAAGGACATTTCTTAATCCCAAATTGAGGTAATGGAATATAATTCCTCACGCAGATTGTCTAATTGCAGAGTATTAAAAAAAGACACATCACTCTCTTCAAGAATGAAAACATCAGCAGGTAGCTGGTAAATTATGTTTAATTACAAATATTTTCACTCCACTGTCAATAACATGATTTAGGAAATAGATTAAAAATGTAAATCATTTCTGCATCCATTTTTAAACAAACCTTTACTTCTATACACAAATACATATCTCATCCTAGCACTAGTTTGTAGAAACTAGATCAGTACCAGGGAAAACTTTGATCTGCACAATTATCAACTACATAATTAAAATCAGAAGAGTGAAGATGCTTTGAAGATTTATTAGTAACTTAATTTATTCTCAGTTATTAATTTTCATTTCCTAAGATTGAAAAACATGAAACAACAAAGTGTGCATGTTGGCTCTGCAGTGGCATTTGAACTAACAAGCCTCCTATGTGTTCCAAGAAGTACATTTGGGGTTATTTAATAATATAGTACATGGATTCCTGGGAACACATAGGCAGAGTCTGTGAGGGATGGATTTGTGATTTGTTGCAAACATTTACATTTTATGGAAAAAAAAGGGAGGTTCTTGAAGATTTTAATTACATTTTGTCTTCGAATTTACTCTAAGGATGCTTTTCATCTGAAGTAAGAACAGAGTGGATACTATCATTCCAGTCCAGTCTCTTTCTTCACTATAATCCTTTGCATTGAGGGGAATTAAATATAAAATATCAAGCAACTTAGATCATCCTATGATAACACACAGTAGCCTACTGTTCAATATGAAATCACAGCACCTCAACCTTTCTTATATGAAATAAAGATTTTTAAACTTATACAGTTTATTTGTATTTGCCAAAGATGCTACACAGTGATGTTGTGCTCTCACAAGGAAAGGTAAATCTTGTGCCACACAATTTTCCTCTAGCTAGGCAAAATGATTACTCTAGAATTGCTCCTTCTGACCACCTGAGTAATATTAATTAACCAAGTGGTTACTTGGAAACTCAAAGATCTGAGGAAATCTCTGGACTGAAATCACCAGAAGAAGGAATATACAGGTGGTAAAAAGTATATCTTGTTTACTGAAATAGCTACAAGCCAAAACAGAACACTCAGACACACAAAAAGATTCTTTGGCTATGAATGCTATCAAGAAGCACCAGGTTTGGAGGATGGAGATGGATATTGCATCTGTACATGCTAAACTCTAAAAGGAGGTAAAAAAAATTCAGTTCAGAAATCATGTTCTGGGTTTTAGAAGAAACCAACTTATTTGAGGGAGTTTGAGAAGAAAAAGAAGGAAGTGTGTCGGACCATTTCATCAGCAAGGCCCCAGCCTGATGCCAACAGACTGCATTTTATCATTTAAATATCATAGAAAACTGCCAGAAACAGAGTTATGCATCATATCAATCACATAAGTCTACCTCCTTAAGGAAGGATTTAAATATGTTTTGTCATTCAAGGTCTGTTTATAAGGTTGAAGGCTCGTGTCAAGTATTCTGCTCCTTCACCTCATGTACTCAAACAAGGAGATGGTTTTTGTTACAATTACACACAAAGAAAATGAGAAAAAAAGCAACAGAAATTCAGAGGATGAGCATTCTGCCTCCCAGCCCATGGAGTTTCACTATATGCATGTAAATTTGATTTATGTGTAAAGGGTGAGTAATTGAAGATGAAATCCCAAAAGTTACTCTATACAGCCACATACATCTGCAGTGATTCCTTCTAGGAATCAGGCTTTCCAACACCACCTCATACACGTGATATTTTTAGTATATCCTGGTTTCATTTAGGAGAGAAATCACAAAAACATAGCTTTTTAAACTTATTTTCCCATGCATTTCTCTTGCCATTGCACCTTAGAAGTAAACCATAGCAGAGAAACAGAGCACAGCAGTATAATAAACATCTGGACCATAAACAAGGGTGAGTTACTTCTTCCGTTTCAGTGAGTATTTATGTAAATGTAACTTTAATCAGATGTGATCACCATGCACTTTTTTTAACGCTAAATGCAAAAACCCAGCCCAGTGAACTGTTATTGCAAATGGGAAATAGCATCAGCTCTGTCAGAAGCTCTTTCTAATGTCATGGAGCTGAGTAAAGACAGCGTTACAGCTTCTACTTAAAGCTCTCTGATACAAATAACGAAATGGCACAAGCTCTGGCATTGACCTGTGTTTTGCTAAGTTAATTATTTTTTTTTTTACCAAAATATGGATCATTTATTGTTCAGAGGAGTCAGACACTACGCCAAGCGAGCAACATCATGAGCTACCCCTCTATACCCTAATTTGTTTTGACAAAGCCTACAGTATCCTCCTTTTTATGTGGTAATTAACAGTCTGAAAGGATGTGCACGCTGCTGTGCCCTGCCTCGGGAGGAAGCTGGGGAAGACCCTGGCAGCAGCAGCCACTGCCTCAGTCTCTGTTCCATGGCTGGCCACTGGCTTGGCCACCTCTGCAGCCCGGGCAAAGAGAAGAGCTTTTTCCTCACATTCATGTCTGACACAGTGTATTTCCTACACTGCTTCTGGGCAGTAGTAGAGCCAGCAAATTCTCAACAAAGGAATTTTCAAGACAAATGAAATTTCACTGCTTTAGAGCTAAATAAAATAGTTTTAATGTGGTCAAGGGTTTGCTTGAAAATTCAGTTTTTGCACCAATCTTTCCATTTCAGAACATGGCCTGATCATTTAAAAAAACGCGGGAAATGAACCTCAAATTTGAACACAGTCACTTTGAATTACTTTCCAAAGATTCAGAATCCGAAGCAGCCTTTCCAGTGATTTGTGCCATTCTGATAACTCAGAATAGTCAGGAACTGAGTTCATGGCTGCTTTACATTCCCAAAGTGGCAGAAAACGAATGGGTTGTACCAGGGAATTCGTCTCTTCTTAAGTACTCTTCTCATGGCTATATAGCAAATAAGTAATCCATCAAAAAAAAAAAAAAATCAAACTTTTACTGAAGAAAGAAGATAGCCTTATATAAAAGTTGCAGTGTTGCTTCACTACCCATCAACTTACACAGAAGCTCAGCAGAGAGGGAAGAGCTCCGAGACCTAGGAGAGAAAATGGGAGTAACAGTTTCCTGAGGACCCCTAAGCCAGCACACCATTAAATGTACCATCTAACATTGTTCTGTTCTTCCACTCTTGCAGCTACCACATGTGGTGGACAAAATCCAAGTTAAACACTCTCACCAGAGCATGCTCCAAGACAGACGACCGGGCCTTGCCAAAACAATGCAGTTCTATTCTCTATTTATTTTTGTAGTTCAAAGACCTGGCAGTAGCCCATTTGATGCCTGCCATAAGGACCAGAGTGCTCCTGATTACTGCCATGAGATTTCCAAGCCCACAGAGGCATGTATTCCAGCCTATGCCAGTCACCAAGATGGACTATGTACAAACAGCAGCAGAATCCTCTGAAAGAAAGAAAAAAGCCAGTTCTCATTTCCACTTTGAACCCACCCACGATAGGCTGCCAACTTGAGGACCTTGCTTTAATCACAGCAACCACATGAAAGGGTTTATTCTGTTTATCTTGGTTCATATAGGAAACCAGTGATAAGTCTGCCACGAAAAAAATTCCATCTTCTCCTGGAAGCTGGCATACTTGTCCCAAGATACAGTCTTTGATTTCATTTTAAGTGTGGTTATTTAGAGTCATATCACTGAGTGCATGAGTTTTCTCATTCTGCCAGATGACTTCTTTTCCCTAATAAGCAAGCTGTGATAGCTTCAAAATCCTTCTCAAGTAGAGTGGCATCTCTGGGGGGAAGTGGTGGGGAAAGGGCAGCAGGTCTTCCTAAAACCACATCTGCAGGGTGCAAACTGCATCCTTGATGCAAGCAGCCAGCCAGGAGGCAGGAGGTGCTGGAAGAGCTGTGACCCACACATGGGAGGGGATGAGATGTGCAATGAGACCAACCTTTCCCTCTTGCACTAAATTCTGTGTGAAAAAAATAGGACAAATGCAGTCTTAAATGAGGACATGAGACTGGGCCCAATTACTGAGCATGACGATGGAGTAAAAAACAGACACCGAGGGTCATGGAAGATAAAGTAATATAGCCCTCTTCTGCATGGCCTAGACGTGAGTTTCCTGGCTGTGGAGTATTGAGGATAACCAGAGAGGTTCTCTTGTCTCTGTAAGCCAGAGCAGTGTATGTATAATATAGTTTAACCTTGCTGTGGGCTGCTGGCTGACCCCAGCGGTGCTGGTGCTGTAGGCAGACGCTCTTGCATTGGTTTTCCAGGCTCAGCAGGTACCTGCTAGGGCTGAAGGCTCAATGAACATGGTTCTCTCACTGGACACAGATGGTGGCAGTCTACTGTAACCAACTGAAAGACATTTATGGCCATATTGGACTCCTGGAAGCTACATGAAGCCCCAGCATCTGGCAAAGACATAAATGAGAATAGACAGCAAAATATGACTTCTCATATTTGTTGAAAGGTGCATAGTTTTCAGATTCTGAGGAATCATTATGTTCAACAAGACCATTTTTCCTCTTAAGATGTAGGTTATGTTACTGCATTTACTTCTGGCTTCTCAGCCCTTGGCACCTATAATTCAATTTCCCCATTTAAAAAATGGCTGAGGTCTCTATTGCTGATATCTGAGCAAACACAATATTTCATTCCTAACTGTACTCTGTTAAGTCTGGATTTGTTCATGTTCGCAAGCAATAGATTTGAAATACAGCCTTGCAAAATAATCAGTAATAAACATAAAAACGTGACAGGCAATAATTTCATAGTTTTCATGTCAGATAACATATGATATTTTGCAAAACTTTGCTGTGTTGTGTGATTGTGCCAATTTACCTCTCACAATAAGATAGAGTTATTCATGTTGCGAGATATTAGGAGATGCTACTATAAATCCTGTAGTATCTTGCAAATGGTGCAATTACTCTTTGCAAGTGCCCAGATGGGGATTACATCTCATTATATCAAGTGCTATGCAAAAAAACAGGTCTGGCTGTAATTAATGGTGTTGGAAACTTCAAGAAGAACAGAGCTGCTGATGAAAAAAACACAAACGTTCAAAGTTTTGGTTTGAATAACAACTCCAGTGAGTGGATGTTTATGCTAACCTCATCCAAAGTATGTAATCACCCTGAGAATGAAGAACTGGACTGAATCTCAGGAGTGACCTTCTTTGTAAGCTTTCCACTGCATCCTTTATCTGTGGTGTCGATGCCTTAGAAGTATGTCCAAAATTTTTCCTCTCTGATGCTACAGTAGCATTTAGATTTCTGATCTGATTTTTTTTAGAAACAGAAAAAACAGACTCCTGAAGAATTAAAGAAAACAAAACAAAACACAGTTTTATATACCATTAAGATTAGAAAAAGGCCCATTTTGTTGGCAGTTAAAATGAGTTCCTATTTCATGTGAGAACTGATTCACTCCAGCACCTAAATTGCGGTTTGCTCATATAGGTGTGACACGGTGTTGCCAAATTCCCAATTACAAGCCCTAGCCAAATGTTCCAGCACAAAACATTCCCATTCCTCCTGCCTGGAACCTTAAAATGTGTCTCTGAATTCTCAGCCCCCTTAATTTAACATCTGTAAATAGACAACATCCCTGGATTGTCCTGCTCAAGAAATGCTTGTGGCCAATCCACACACTTTGCAGGATTTCCGTTTTGTTTGTCCCAAAACCAGATTTCCCCAAAGAAACATCTTTGGATGATCTCACATGCAGGTCAGACACAGTCAGCTTGGGGATTTCCCTAAAGTTTTCTGTGACATTATTAGCTGAACAGGCTCCACTGAGTGTGCATTCAGATACGCTTCTATTAAAATTGGCTTTCAATATTCAACATGAACAGATCTTCATAATTTTACACATCTTTTCCCTGAGAGCCCATGGTTAAAGAAAACTGCATCTGAATAAAGTTATTCTGAATAAAGTTGTTCTCATTGTCTAAAAAATATTCTGATTAAGCACACCAAGTGTGGATCCATCTCTAAAATATTTTTAAATGCTTTGAGATGTAAGCTTTCAGATTTCTCTAAAAATTACATATTACATTTATTCCAAAGGAAGCATGGGAAAAGCCAGATCAGATTTTTAAGGTGAAAAGTGAAAACAGCATGAAATTTTTCTACTCAAGAAAAATGACCTTTCTGAAATTTACAGTTCTATGAAGCAGAACTGAAAATAATTCCTTTTCCTTGCTGTTGCAAAAGGAGTCGAAAAGCAGGGATGAGTGAATTTCACTTACCTACCTTTAATTTCACCTTAGAATTGTCATTTTTCAGTCAGAACCAACATCAGGGTTCCATAATAATTAACTGAGCTCCTTTTACTGAATCCTTGCAACTCTTACTACTGTGCAAATCATGAAAACATGAAAGCTCACATTGATTTTTAGCTCAGTTTGCCTAACAAAAAACTAGGAAAATCAGCTCTCCTGCTTGCCTCTCCCTCCAGCTCCCAAAAATTATCTTGAAAGTGTTCACTGACCCCAACCCTGCAAAACCACAGTGTGAATGGGTGCTGCTTTTTAAACAGACTGTCGTAAACACATGATGAACAAGGGGAGCTGTAATGGCTATTTTTAGATGGATGGCACCAGCTTCAGAGCAAATTGATTTTCTTTTTTAAGGAAGGCTTTCAGATCGCCCTATGTTGTATGCAGCTACATCAATTCACCTCTGCTTCCTCTACAACAAAAAGAAAACAGTCCAGTAAGTGATGCCCAGCATCATCCCTGGGCTGTCTGTTGGATGGAGAGGAATTGTGCTGCTGGTTCCACTGATCAGCAGCTCTCACTTAGCAAGGACATGGCTGAGAGTGGGAAACTCCAACCCACACATTTATTCTCCTGGCTTACTAACTCACTCTTCTGACTTCTCCTTCCAGCTTCTTCCTTCCAGTTTGTGCATAATCAACTCTCTCAGCACTTAGGATGTGAACCTCAGCTTTTCTTCTTGGTGGAATTCCTTCTTCCTTAGTCCCACTCACTGTAATCTTGTACTTGTTACATCTGTCTAACACTGTGCTCTGACTAGAGAGCTGGTATGCTTTCAGTAATTGCCAATGAAAGTTGCCCTTGAAGGACCACTGCTGTTTTATGTTTGGAAATACCAACCTTGACAAGACATGCCAACACTCAATTTGTACTTGAACCATATAGTAGGTGAATTTACTTTGATCACCGTAACAGTTAAAAGGACCCCCAAAAAAACCTAACAAAAATAATATACAATGACAACAAATATGCTGGAATATCTCTGCATTCTTGAACTCTCTTGGTCTTTTTCTGATCTGTGCAACTCTGAACAGCATAAGAGGCTTTTTTATGCAGCCTGTTCAGGAGAATCTCCCTGTAGCTGGGAGAATATGATGGTGTGTACTTACCACAAAATACACAATACTGAAAGGCTGCTCTGAATTTTTTATGGGTAGGGAGTTCACAAGGGAGAGCTCTGCCCACGGATTAACTAAGAAAGTGTTACCTGGATATAATGATATGCTCTCGCTTTCAGTAAAATAGGATAATGCAAACCAGAATAAATTTCTGGCTGTATATCAACAAAATATAATTTTTTTCCACGAGAAACTAGAATAATTTAATGTGTTGATTTTTACATCCTACTACAGTCCTTTAATAAAATCAGCCTGGAGTTTGGAGGGTTCAGTTATTGCATTTAAACTGCATTATTGTCCAGATTGCAAACTTGACCATTTCTCCTTCTCTTCTGCCCATAACAATATTACAACAGAAAGGAATGAACCAAATTGTGCTTGTTAACATACCTACATGATTTGCATGCAATAAATTCATGAGCTATGTGTTCTGCTAATTTTTCTAACAAAGCCTAGAAGAATTTATTTCTAGCAGTTAACTGAGGGTTCTAATCCAACAAAACACTTAAATATATACTAAATTTCAAGCACCCGAGTTGGTGCCTTGTCACTAACTGAAATACCATAGAGCAGAACTAGTTAGAAACAGTAATCACAGAATAAAGAGTGGTTTGGGTTGGAAGGGGCCTTTAAAGGCCATCTAGTCTAACTCCCTGCCATAAGCAGGGACATCTTCCTCTAGATCAGGTTGCTTAGAGCCCTGTCCAGCCTGACCTTGAATGATTTTAGAGATAGAGCATCAGTTTCCTGCCAGAAAAAAATCCTAAAACCCACCAAAACCCAAGAACACCTTTCCTCCACAGGAAAAAACCCAAAACTAAACTAAGAAATTAATCCCAAACATATACTTAGAGAAATCCCTAAAAATATTTTTTTTTCACTTAAATGAGAAACAAACAAAGTTCTGGCCTTCTGAATGTGTGCCAGGAAAGCTCCTGTCATCTGCCAGAAAGTGAACTTACAACTGGAGAAAAGGTGGATTCAATAAGCACAAGAAGGGAGCAATAAAAGCAACAAAATTATTATAAACAGCCTGGTAGGTAGTAATTGCAGCCATAAAACCATTGCTATTTACTTACTTGTTTTTTTATAGCTATTGTGGAAAAAGAAATGGGAAAATGTTGAAGAGATGGTTTTGAGAAGCTTTAATTGTTGGAGAAATTCATGATGCTCAAAAGAGTTGCCAAGAATGTGACACAAAAAAGTTCAGGAAACATGATAAATGGGACATCTCCACATCTCCTGTTTTTTGAGAAAACCTGATAAAGACAATTTCTTTCATGGGGGGTGGGGAAAGGTCTGTAATTTTTTTCAGTTATAAATTTAGAGATACTTCTTGAATGAATAAAAAGATCAGTAACTATGGCAGAGTTACATAACTGAACTCAGTAGTTGCATTAACTCTTTAGACATGTCATTGTAATGCCTGTTAAAGAGTTTGTTTCAAGTATCTTCACTGGTGTGGGGTAGAAAGAATGTCTTAACCTTTATAATAGAAAAGTAGCCATAAATTTTCTTTGATCCCACGTTACAGAAACTATAAAACCAATGATCAAATTAATAAGTGCAGGTTTTGAAATCTAAACAAGTGCCCAAGGACTTCAAGGCTTCTGCTTGGTGTTTCGCCTTTTCCTTGAAATAACTGAGATATTGACTTAGAAGGAAAAAACTTAGTTTGTTGCTTCAGAAGGCCATTTTAAGGAGCTGCTATGGTTTGTGCCCAGAGGTGCTGGGAAAAAGAAGGATTAATGTTTTCTAAAGGAAGTTAAAGTAATATGTGCAAATAGCATACGTTTGTAATGCATTTGGTTGAAAAACTAATTGAAGCCTCAAGATTAAAAAAAAAATTAAAGGCAAAATATACACTTGACCATCTGATTTGATACAAGTAATCCTTTCATTCTTCTTGTTGCAATGTCACTTTAGAATTCAATGTCACAAGTACAAGTTGTAGCCATAATAGCCACATCCATTGCCAGGACCTTTCCCTGGTGTAGTAGAAGACTGAGTTGGGCTTGAGTGCTTTTCCAGTGAGAGTAAAGATGGAGATCAGGAAACATGGTGCCTTCAAAGTCTATGTTGAGGACTTCTTTCAGCATTTTTCCTATATTTTTGCTCATCACCAGCTAGATAGCTACAGGATAAACAATTCCTAATTGGTTTAACTATGAATTAGTCAAGAACCAAAAGCCAGCCTCATTCAGCAGTGACATTAATATCCAATAAGTAGGTCACACTATCCACAATTATTATAGCAACTATAGAGTTCCTTGTGGAAAACAACTTCCTAAAGTATCACAGGACATGAACAAAATCTGGGATGCATCTAGTTCAATAATGGACTCAGCCAAGCAGAAAATTAACCAACACATGGTCTAACCACTAATCCCATAGCTCTAAAATTCCTGCAGGATGTTAGGTATCTGTTTCAATCAAACCAGTAGTGAGAAAAAGTCCAGAGTTGTCTCACAGAACGTTCGCAGGGAAAGACAATTTTGTTCAGAAGTGGAAGACTGGATGCTTTCCCCTACTGATCAGTACTTGATGCAGCAGGTAGGTGGGAAGGACACTGGGCTCTAATGTTTCCTTCAGGTAAGAGTGGATTTGCTCTGTGTGCCTTAAACCCATTTCTGGGCACATCCTCCTAAACAGTTCTTCAACCTGGTACAGAGAGTCTTGGCAGTAAGCAGAGGAGCTCTCGCTGGCAAGGAATTCTGCATGAGGGCTAAGCAAATTTAAGAAAATCCAGATCACAGAATACCTCATTATCTCAAATGTCTTCCAGCTGTTTCCTGTCAATCACAGTACTTCTGTATACTTGAAAGTCCCATGTTGCTGAGGACGTCTGCTAATGCAAAATATTGTCAGATGATGAGCAGCAAGAAATGATCACAAAGAATATGCGTTCTTACTTCCCAAGGAAAATGTGACAACAAGGCTATGCCTAATCTGTCTAATCTGCACACAAAGGGTGTCCCAATCTCACAAATTTCCAACGTGCTCCAGGCCTACTCTACTCCTTTGAGGAGTGTTCTGTTGTGCATGGAGAAGTATGAAGAAAGCTAAAATTGCTTGGTTCCCCTCTGGTCATAAGGGGACAAGATGGTGTCATAGTAAAGGACATGGGGAAATGGCTTTTAACTGAAAAGGAGTAGGCTTAGATTGGATACTAGGAAGAAATTCTTTAATGTGAGGTTGGTGGGGCATCGGCACAGGTTTCCCAGGAAGCTGTGGATGCCCCATCCCTGAAAGTGTTCAAGGCCAGGTTGGATGGGGCTTGGAGCAACCTGGGATAGTGGAAGATGTCCCTCCCCACAGTAGGGACTTGGAACATGGTTGTAGATAGTGGTTTCCCCAAGGAAGAAGAAAACCTTGGAATAATTCCCTAGGAAACCCTGTTTTAAGTGCAACAAGCAAGAGGCTGACTCATGTTCTCTNTCCAGTTCGATCCAAATACAGTGTGTGCTTTATTGTTTGTTATTTCTGCATTATTAAATTCTGTTTCTGGACAACTGGATCAAGGCTACCTCTATCAAGTCGCTGTCAGGGCTGAGAGCTGAGGAAACTTTAAAGGATCTGATCGTCTGAGCTCAGACTCTCAGAAGTTTCACATGATCTTCAAGAAGGTGGCCTTCAAGGTCCCTTCCAACCCAAACTATTCTATGATTCTGTCATAAGTACCCAGTCCCACAGTTCAGATATAGCTAAGGAGGATTGTAAGGCCCCAGAAAACTCACTCAATGAGGCTTTTAAGGGGTTATTTTTCTTCATGTACTCTGAGTTAGATGCACAGGACAAATACCAACAAGATATTCCCTCTAGGTCAAAACAAACAAACAAAAAAAGGCTTTACTGCAACTTTAGAAAATCAGAGCTTTGGCAAAATGTTTAGTCCAATGTCTACCAACATAAAACTATGCTAAAAATAATACTTCTGAAAGCATTTGTTTAGCCCATTCAACTCAACAAACTCTAAGCCTGTTCAATTTTATGTTCCACAGCAATTCTGCGAAAAGGAAATTATGAGAAGAAAAAGACGAGAGAAAGACTGAAAAGATATAGAAAAGCACACAGAGCTATCAACCCTTAGTTTCCAACAGTGTTCAGCTGATAGAAATGAAGGCACAGACAGGTATAGGTTAATCTAGGAAACTGACACAGGAATTCAGGTACCGTATCCTTAAGTTCCAACTAAGTGCATAATAATCATCCATAAAAGAGAGAAAGGGATTTTGTTTTTTTTTAGTTTATCAGTATTGTATCAATTTTTCTCACATGAAGAGAAGAAAACAAAATGACAAAAATACCCAGAGCCAGCCATCAGTAAGTGCAGACAACATAGCACACCTAGCTTTCACTGATTTACACAGTAGATAAGGTACCACCTTCTCCCTCATGTGAATTACTTGGGGTTTTACACTAAATTAAGGCGCTAATTGGCTTTGAGAAATACTTTGCTTTTTTAAGTATTTTACTGCAACCTTTAAAAAGAATTGTAATGAACAAAAAGAAAGAAAAAAGGCATAACTGAAATTTTTCGTCTTTAACCAATTTATTGAATTCTTTTCAAACCCTAGCCCAGCCATGTTAAAGTGTTCTACTAAGATATATGTGATCTGACATTGGCATGCCTGCTCACTATTTCTGGGAGATTATGTGGCTATACACCGGACAAATGTCAAGGTCCTTAAATTTTCACTGAGGCGTATTCCCTGTGGTTTCATTGCAGAGGTCAAGATTTTAATTCCATGGGGCTATTGTATTTTTAAGGTGGGATTATGTATTTATAATGTTTTCCATCGTGGGTTACTCTCTCTTGTACTAAGAATCGTTAAGAGCTCTAGTAATGTATAATTCATTAAAAATAGGAGGTTTTCTTCCTCAATCATCCTCGAAAATGTATTTTGTATTGTAAACATATCTTGCTTTCATGAAGTGACTGCAAGTAAGAATGAGATGCATCAAGAGCCTTTAAAAATAAGAGTTCTCAAAACTGCTTCCCTCATACTAAAAACAGAGTTTGAGAGAGGTGTAGTATTTAATTTGCATGGTAAAAATGCAGAAAGCAACTGGAAGGCAGTCACTGCCAGGAACATTTGGTGTCAATTACAGCAGAGATGAAGAAAAAAAAAAAAAAGTATATATAATATGGCAGAGGTGGTTCTTGGGTTTTTCAGAAGTGAGAATTTCCTGCATTTTCTGTTCCATCAAAAGGCAGTTTGTCCCAGCAAAAATGTCAAGATATCTTTATCTAAGTAATTGCCCCACTTGCATTCTCAGTAGACCAGAAAGTTGTACTGTTTTCATAAGTAATACTGAGAATACTAGAACGTGATTATTAAATGCAGACATCTGAGGGACAGAAATTGTAAAAATGGAGGACAATTTTCCACTTATTTAAATGACTCCCACTATTATTCCTGGAACTGTCCCATGACTGCTGCTATTGGTGGCCACATACCTCAGAGACCAGGTCTGTCTCTGTGCCATGAGTAGTCCCACAGAATTCATTCCCTACCCTTCCAATGGGACAGAATCAGGCCCTTTTAATCTAAGAAGAAAGGTCTCACAGTGGATATGCAGAGGTGCTGCACTTTTCTGAAAAGCCCCTTTTAAGAAAACAGTAAAATTCCATGCACCCTCGTTTTCAGTTCATAAAAAAACCTAGTGCTTTCTGGGTTGAAAAAAAATGACCCCCAATGAATCATAATGTCCTTGCTTGTGGCTTCAGAACTTAACACCCATAGGTTTTCCCCATTTTCATCCCAAAGTGCAATTCCTTTCCCCATAAACTAAAGCTCCAGCCCACATCAATTTTACTACATACCTTTAAAATGTCATTTCAGTCCAAAACTGTGCAAAATTAATTTTAAGTATGTTCCACCAATCATAAAAAGCACATATAGACCTCCACAGACAGTGTGCAGAAGTTGTGTCACATTGGGAAAGAAAACGGCCGCGGCTGTTCACAGACTGCTGGTGAACCAGCAGTGAGTCAATCAAGCTACTCTTGGTTCCTCCAAAGAAACCCTTGATTTTTCTTTTCACTCCTTGTGTTCCTTGCACATGGATGCTCCACTGCTGTGCCCAAAGCCAAAAGAACCACACCTGACCTCTGAGCCTGCTGGGTCACCTGTTGTGATTAAGGTCTATGGCCTGGCATAAGGAAACCCTAAGTGAACAACTTCTTGTTGAAAAAAAAAAAACTCCAAAAATCAACCAACGAATCAAAAAACCCAACAAAGCAAAACAAATAAACAAACAAGCAAAAGGCAGATTTTTGAGCTGGCACGGTCTCTTGCGCAAGTTTAGCAATCTTGTATCTCACCAGAGCTATAAAAGGAGGCCCACATCTGGGGTGTGAATTTCCACCACATCTGGAATGATTCCGCTGGAGTCACTAAAAATCCCTCTCGTGCCTCCAGAAGAAAAGGCTGCAATTACTTCCAAACCTGTTAGCCACCAGAAAGGGTGGTTGGAATTCTCCTGATTTAGGGGCACATTTGGCTACAACATGCAAACCCATGCCCCACACCTTAGACTTCTACATACTAGAGCAGGGCACCAGCTTTTGGAGTTGCTGTGGATCTCTATTTCGCTCCACTGAAACTCAGACAATTTAATTTTTAGGTGCCTTGTGGGCAGATTACAAGGTACAAGGTCTCTGAACTTTCCAGCTGTTGCTTGCAGGCATAAGGTGATCAATAGTGATGCAAAACTTAATTATAAATGAAAAATCTACTGGAGTTAAGTCACATTTTTTCCTTCCCTTTCAGACAATACATTGGGTCCCATAGCAGTGACAGCAATTCACATTTATAAGTGCAGTGTGACAAAAATTACTTCAAAATTATTATTTTTCAAAAGGCCCTACAATTTTCCTTAGAGGAAAGTGTATTTTCTGCAAATCTGTGTTAGTCCTAATTATTAGGCTTTCTACTACTTTTAAAAGTAATTGCTGGATTTATTTGAGAGGATAGCTGCCAGTTTACATTCTCTCACATTCATATTAGGATTAAAATCACAACAGTATCCTAGTCTGGTATCTTACTGTCACAAACCAAGCACAACCATATAACTCATAATACAGCCATCTCTAAATAAAGGCCACCATTTATTCACACTTCTTTATTTATGTGAACTTTGAGGAAAAGCTCACATATTTCTCTTTGTCAGACACATTTCTTGGTCTAATTAGCATCCTTTTAACTTTTTCTTTTCTAGTCAAGATTTTATCAAAAACATGTGACAAAAAAACTTATTTTTTACTTTCGTGTCTTAATGAAACAAAAGGTGTGAATTCAATTTATAGAGGTGAATATTCAAATTTAAGGGAACTGACATGGCAATTTTGCTGCCGCTGCCAAGATTGTTTCTAATTTTACTTTGGTGAAACCTCGGAAATATGTTGTTAGCACTACTCTGTCTCCTTTCCCTAGCATTATCGCGGAAGAATTGGCATAGTCTCATTTTATTTATTTCATTCAAAGACCTCCTCACCTTCCTTTGGCTTATTCTTTTCCCTTCTTTCTCCTCCCACCCACCTCCAGTCATAAAGCTTTCTGCAAATTATGGTAAGCTTCACAGCTCCGTGGATTTAGAAAAGACCCTCATAAAATAAGGTCTTTCTCTTTTTTTCCTTTTTTTTTTAAAGCAGAACACATGCAGGGTGCTTAAGACAGATGTGAAAACTCTCTCATTTGACTACCCTCATTTGAGGGCAATTTTTGGCAAGCTATGAAATTCATAAAGAACACAAGGAATAAATTAGCAGGTCATCAACCTCTTTGCAGGCACAGAACATAAAGAGAAAGTTAATGAGGAATAGGTTAGGTGAATAAATGGAAAAGTATATGTAAAAAAGACAATAGTTTCATGAGATCAAACGGTGTCCCTTTTAAGTCGCTTTGTTTTTCTTTTAATTTTACTTTTTTCTTTCCTACATCTCATCTCTGAATGCTTGCTTTGGGTCTTCCAGAGCCTGCTCTCAGAGCTGAATGTTTACAGTTCCAAACAAAGTGCTGTGTCACAGCCAGGTTGATACACCTCAAGCAGTCACCCAAGGCACATTACCCAGTGTTAGAGGAAACATTGGGAAACAAGAGTCTTGGTGCAGAACACTGTGTGAAAAAAAATATCTGAAACTGTTACCTTGACAAAATTCTGCGATATACAAACTAAGTATTTTATAACCATGGTTATATCAGATTACCTAGATTACTTGGAAATCTGGAGGGGTTGTCCTTTGAGTAGAAAGCAATTTTTTCTGTTTTCAGCTATTTTACTGCCACCAGATCTATTGCTGCTGCTCCAGAAACAAAGTGAATGCATCAACAAAACAACAAGGGAAGATTGATTTTACTTAATAAGCTAAATGAGTAGAGAGTAACTCATCTACAGTGTTCTCATGCCACAGCTGGCAGTTAAAAACAATTACATAGGAATATAGCACCTTGCTGATACAATTTAAGCATTCAGAAACTCACCATATGCTTGACATATGCTGAAGGTCACAGACAGCAAATGGCAAAACATAAGAGAGTTCTCTAAACGTTATAAATTATCATCTTGCAGCTAAAAAGGCACCAAACCCAACACATAATAGATTTTAACACTGGAATGACCTGAAATACAATTATCTTCAAGTCTGATCTTCTGCAATAAGTATTTGGGCTGCTTGTAACTGATAAAAGACGAATTACACAGTTCTCCATATATAATCCACCCTCAGACAAACCAGCATGCCCTGGAAGAAAAGTATGGAGATAACCCCCAGAAAATGTGCGAGTCAAAGCAGAGAGCATCCGGCTCCAGGCAGCAGCAAGAGCTATGGCAGATTCCCTCCCTCTCAGCCTTCTCCACAGGACCCTCTTCCCCATCCCACTCCCACACACTTTTCCCTTGCCGCTCAACTCCCACCACTTACAGGTCCATAAATCAGCTCAGCACAGAGAGTCCTCGTGGCTGCTGGAGGCACAAGGAAGCCAGAAGCACAAGAAGAGGGAGGAGAGACCAGGAGAAAATGAGGGGAAGCAGCACCAAACATCAACAGGGACAGCAAGACCCAAAGGAAAGGGAAAAGGCTTTTCCTTATAGGAAAGGGACGTAGGAAAAAAAATCACACTAACTTCTACTTTTATGACTTGACAGCTCACTCTCCTAGCTAGGGTCAGGTTGGCATATGAAAGGAAACCATGGAATTTTAAAAAGTTCCTTGGTGTTGTGCAGCAGAGTAATTCCTAAGTATGTTACATACACAGGCATATGTGACCAAGTTAATTTATAAAGGTAAATGTCTATAAATATTGGAATTTCATGGAAAATGAAAATTCGTATTTCTATAATAAAGTAAATCCTAAAATGAGCCCTATTTACAGTGCATTTGTGGGTAATGATCTTCAGCCCTTGACCCCAATCTCAGCCCATTTTTTTCACTGCATTTTTAGGTTTTCCCCTGTTGCAGCAGCCCTCTTGTTAGAGGACAGAAATGAGCCAAGACACAGACTTCTTGTTTACCACAGCATGAAAAGAGCCCTGGTTTATTCCTCTTTGCAGCTCAGCCACCCTGACTCCAACCATTCACTGACTCTGGCTGCAGCAGCTCCTGCTGGAGGTTTCCCTTGCAGCCACTGACTGCTGGGTATTTCCTGCTAAACTCTGACTGCAGGGATTGGTTTACAGACTCTGACTGCAGCTTTTACCTGGCTAGACTGTGACTGCAGGTTCCAACAACAGGATCTGACTGCAGACTCACACTGACCTCACAGCAGGGATTTTCTCTCCCTGGGATCCTTCTTCTTCATGGTCCTCCATGATGATAATCCTCCTCCTCAGCAGCTCACCCACTCCCTTTTATCACACTTATCTTTATTGGCCACAGCTGTGACTCATCAGGGGCGAGGCTGTATTGGGTAATTAACACAGATATTACTTATCAGGGGTGAGGTCACCTGTATTCCCTTCTCCTACATTGCCCCCTAATTTTACGCTTTCCATACACACAGATTGTTCTCTTTATTAATTAAAAATGAATGAGAATGTTCCTGAAATTGCCAACCAGGTCATAGACTGATGAAAACAGAGAGCCCCACAGCATCCTATCATAAACTTTGTTTCCCTGAGCCCTCAGTTTATGCCCAATGCAAAAATACAGTCATTCTCCTTTCTCTTTTTTCCTTTTAGTCTTTAGAACTCATATCATCCTTGCAGTCAGAAAAAAAAAGAAACAACAACAACAACAAAACAAAACAAAAAAGGGGGGACAAACAAACACACAAACCCCCCAAACAACAACAAAAACATTTGGCACATGCTTTGTTCTACATTTTGGTTTAGCTCATCCTTATTTAATGCAGCACCAAAGTTCGACTACAGCTGTAGGAAATGACTCCATGTATGATTAAACTTTAGAGCTCAAGAAATGAGTCTAAGTGCATTGAAATATTTTCTAGTGTATTTTTCTGCAAGGTGTGTTATGATTTATAAAAGCAAGAGGTGGGAATAGATTAAAAAAAATATAAGACTGGCTTCAGCCACTGAATCAGTGAACTAAATTTAGGAAGAGATTTGTAAACATTTTAGCTCCTGAAGATTGACTTAGCACTGTATGAGGAGAGAAATCTGGTTAGACTTTGACGTGAAAGTCACTCACTGTGTGGGTCCCGATACATTGTCAGTAATTCTTTTCAGCTTATTAATCAACAGACTATTAATCAATTACTACAGACCCAACCTTGGGCTGATAGAACATGACACATTATTGCCTTTCTTGTAATTGATTTTTACTCCCTAAGCCAATTGACTTCTTTCTGGTGGCAATGATTACCAAGCAAGTGACATTTTCCTCTTTCAGCCTTTGGCAGTTCCAGACAAAATACTGTAGGATAGAGCACAGGAGGTTTTACGTTGCTTTGACAAAAACCCAAAAAGAATGCTCATTTAAAATTCTTAGAGTTCCAAGACTTCCATAGGATGCAAATGCTTATCTCTTGCTTATGGACGTAGCACCTTTTAACAAAAGAATTCAGTGATAGATAGAATAATCACTTTCAATTATCTGGTTTGGGGGAAAAGCACAGGATAGTTGTACATAAACTTTCAAGTCAGGTTTTTTGTGGTTTGTTTTTTTTTTCCACACAGAAAAAAAATCTATTTATCAAAAATGAAAATCATACTGGCCTTTGATTTTAAGTTATTTTAGCAATTTTAAAAGGGAATCTTCTGAGCTTGAATAGAATATACTTATTTTCCTACATCTTACTTTTCAGTAAGAGCATAGAAGGAAGAAGAAAAACATATTTCAAAAGGAAATACTTAACTTTTTCCCCAAAATTAAAATAAATTTTAGGAATACTTTGGCAACTATATTTTTGTGTTCCAGTAGATTTTTTTAAACAATATTTTTAGCCTTGCAACGCAAATCAGAAGTGAGCTTATATCTAAAATAACCTTCTAGAATTCTAAAAGAAGGGTTTTCAAAAGGGATTGCTCATCTGCTGTTCAATTGTCTTTAATTGCAGCTCAGAGATAACTTCTTGCTCTTTCCACTCTCTTTTTATGGGAAGATGGACTGAATTATTTACAGTTACACTCAGCAAAATAATCAAGTCATTAAAGCCAAATTGGGCCACCTGCATGTAAACACTGAGATCAACAGCAAACCAAAACTGCTTTGGCTGCCATTTAGCATTGAAAATGTCTGAACTCTCCACTCACAGCCATATTTGACCAGAAAGCACTAAAAAAAAAGCTTGACATTTGCTCAGGCTCTGTGGGTTGATCTTTATCCACAGGGCACCCAAAAGATATTTTTCATAGTATAACAAGATACAAGTGTCCACAAGTAAAATTTCTTGCTGGTGTTGCCACACCAGAGGTGTAATGCCAGGGCTTGGGGAGTAGGATGTTTCACAGTTTCAGTGTAACTGAAAGCTCAGGATGGAAAGGAGGGAGTGACAGGATGAAGGAGAAGTATGCAAAGGGATATCTCTGAGTACTCTTGTTCAGGATTTACCCTGTGGTGGCAGATCACCGAGGAAAGGAAAGAATACAGCTGGGATGGGGAATATCAGCTCAAAGAATATTTTTGTACCTTGTCTAAAACCAGCTAAACCCAGAAAGAGGCTTCAGCAGAGCAGGGACATAACTTTCCCCATCCCAAACTGGATGCCACAACCATGGAGATACACAGCTATGATCCCCACTGGAGGCACTTGCACACAGATGCATTCCCTGCTCTGCTCAAACCAAAACAAGGGCACCACCAGGGATCAATGCCTAAAAGAACATTTGACAGGATTCTAACCTTTGACAGAGTTCTAGGTGCCTGAGCCTGAAGGGGAAGGTTCAGGGTCTTTATAGGTGAACAGAAATATCTTCAGGTGACCCAAGGAAGAAACCACAGGGATCCATGCCTAATTCTGCAGCATCCCACCAACGTGATGGACTGGCACAGCCCTCAGGTCTGGCTGTGCTGTCCCTAGAGCCCACTCTCAGGTGCCCTGCTCTGCTGATCACTGCACTGAGAGGTCCCACTGCAGTGAGACCCTGCACACCAGGCACCTCTGTACAGAGCTGCTTTGGCACAGGAGGCTTGGAATTGCTGCACTGGGGCACCCAGCCAGTTGCTTTGCCTGGAGAATATCTGCAGTGGGGCTTATAAATCCCCAGCCACCTTTGCTTTCTCTTCAGATGCTAACTCTGTTATTCATCTGTGAGAGAAATAAATAAAGTACTCTCTGCCATCCAGTAAGATCCAAGCTACTTTTCAAAACAGCAAACATTTCTCCCAAAGAAACCTCACATCAGAGCTCCCCAGAATGTGTCAGAACTGCATTTCGCATAATAGGCAAAATGTTTCTTATTTTTTGTACCACACGTGCTTTTACACAGTGCTGCCCATGGGGACCAGCTCTCCTACAGATCCCCTGGGATATCACCTTACATGTGGCTTTCTGATATTTTTTTTTATTTATTTATGGTTTAATGAGTAAACTTCTTTCTGCTTGATGTTGTTGCATTCATTTAACCTAATTTTGATTTTAACATAGCAACCAGCAGCTATCCAGATTCTTTAGATGATTCTTTATTTATTTACTTTTCAAGATCAGGGCTATAGGACTTTTTTAAATTAATCTCCTTTCTTTTGGATTTCTTTTCTCCAAAGTAAATAAAAATAAGTAATTCAACACTTCCTGGTGGATTTCTAGAAAATGGACATGTTTTCATCATCTAAAATGAAAAGGCAAAATAAAAGGTTGTTATTTTATTTATATTACGAATATCTTCCCACCACCCACCCCCATTTGAACTTTTAGGTGGAGTTTTTATTGCTCCTCTTTTCTACAAATTAGAGTAAGTATTTTAGCAACACAATCAACTTTGTGTGTTATGGAGAGCAGCCTGGATTATTGCTAGTTTGATACTTCACTACAAATGCAAAAAGACTTGTACAAATACTTACCCCTCATGAAATCTGAAAATTAAACCCACAACAGCCTATTTAATACTAAATGCTATTTATTTCGCAATATAACTTGTTTAAGCTGAATAATGACCACATTTTGGCACTATTTTTCTGTTTTGTTTCATTTCATCACATATGCAACAAGCAATCATCCAAAGCTATGAAATGGTCAGACAGATTACCAAAGCTTTTGAACAGTGGCTTTTAAAATAGAGACAAATCAAATCTCCTTGTAAAACACTACATTCAGTGAAGAATTGCATGGGAGATACTCCAGCAGCCAATATACCACAGTGAAATTAAAACCTACTGGAAATCTACTGCATCTCTCACTTTTTGATCTTATTTTTTGCAATCTCTATCACTGTCTCATCCAGCACTCTGCCATGGATTAGGTCTGTCTGCTCCTCACATCACGGAATCTTTAGGATTTTTCAGGCTAGGAATGTGGTTAAGGGTAATTTGTTCTTTTTTCCTACTGTTTTTTTTCCTCATGATAAAAGCAGTACAAGGCTAGATCAGATCTGTAATGGTGTTTTCCAAAGAAAACATGCCATTGCCTAAATTTTGCCCACCAAGGAGGGTTGCTGTCCCACAAACATCTTGCTAATTGACTCCCTTTTAGGCTGCCAATTACAGCATGACTATTTCCTGAAGATAATTAATCAGAGCACAAAATCTTCATTAAGCCCTGTAAGAGTTCTCCAGATTTGCATGGGAAAAGTCTGCCAGCTGCAAGGCTCAGGTAATTGCACTATTATGTCCCCAAAGTAGACAAAACAGAGCTTTATTTCTCAGTTAAATCTATACTAGCTTTTTAAAGGAAAAGACTGTATTCTGAGCCACACACACGCAGCACCCTCTCTGCAGTTCTCTCTCCAGCAAGTCACTAAAGTCCAGAAATTGGAGTAGAGACTTATACTAAAAATAATACTGCACAAGTCCTTTTGTGGAAGCAGAAGTGCAAATAAAATCTCAGATTATAACACTTGTTATGATGCAAACTATTTTCATCTTCACCATTATGAAAAAATAATTGTTTTCAAAAATGCAGAATTATAGGTATTGCAAGTAGATCCCTCAGTATATTAGGTTTGCTTGGTTTTTAAAATGGAAGATATATTTTCTCTGTCTTGCATGTATCCTAATAATCATTGTATGTTCCAAGATAATACTTCAAACTTTTACTTGGTTACTACTCTTCTAAATCACTATTTGTATTTATTTTTGAAAGCTGCTTACAACTTTTCAATCCTCAGAAAGCTTTTGTCAACAATGATGTGATGGAGACAACAGTAAAGGATCTCTGTCTTCCACAAAGCAATTAATTACTCAACTTGGAGAATTATTTTCTTATTCTATTTAAGAAGAAAGAAAATAGAAACCAAAAGGATGAATATACCATGGCCCAGTGGACTAGTGTTGTTTACATAACTGAATAAAAATCAAATCGGTTTTGTATCAGTATTTCTTTTTTCTTTTACCCTGAGGTAACTCAGTTCCACTGAGGCTGAGGGAATCATCCTTGATGTGCAGCACTGTCACAACAGGGCTGCCCTAACCCTGCATTATGCACAAGATTTATTAGCAATACAATTTTTCCTTCATTCTCTTCAAACACTTCACAGTCATTAATTCTGTTTTCTAATCAAACAACGCTCTGCAAGGCAGTCTGGAAGTGCCAGGGGTCAGATTTTCAGCTGGTATGAATGAAAGCAGATCTGCTGAAGCATCAGGGAGCCATGTCTACATACACATCTGAAGCTGTGCCTCCTTTGTGGCTCCTCTCTCCCCGACACGTTCTCCATCACTTAAATTGTGAAAGCATTTCAAGACTCATAAAAAGATACTGTTCTTTTACTTGGCACATTTAAATTTTACTCCAGATTTAGCTCAATTATTCCTTTGCCTTTAGACAACCCCGCCAGACGGACGTTTTGGCAGGTATTGCAAATGACATTCGTTATCAGAAATCTGTGTGGCTTTCTGTTTCCTAAACTAGATATTTATTATCTGTGAGCAGCTGATTCTGCATCATTAATTCATGCCCTCATGGTTTCTTGCATTTGTTACTGTGGTCTTTCTCAAATCTTCTTCCAATCCTGTATTTTTGTTAGGGAAGATTGTTAAACTAGTCGTCTAATCTAGGTTTGTTTTATTTGCATTCTCTATATGCTTTCTTCTACGGTTTCAATACAGAGGCATCCTTAGCAAAAAAAAAAAAAGGTTGTAGGGGTTTTATCCTTACAATCCCTGGCTTATCAAAGTCAGTGCTGGTTGATAACCAGTCCTTCAAACAATTGGTTCCCCTTTGACTCACCACACAGATCAGAAAAATAAAACCAAACCCTTACCACTTTGTAAATTCAACTAAAGCTCATTTAACCGCTGAACAGCTGGTTTAGAATGCAACTCTGTCACAAAGTGAATGGTGGTTTATGTTATTTAACGTTAAACAATGGGCCTATGTTACATCAAACACATGCATTAAAAACCTGAGTACAAAGAACTCAAGAAATCATGGAAGTCATACATAAGGTAAGCTGTGCTTGTTTCTAGTTGAGAAGGCTTCAGATACAGAGTGATAATCCAAGGTTTACAAAGCTCTTCTCTTAACATCTAGTATTTACAGTAAGCAGCATGCTGTGCATTCAAAGAATGTAAACTTTAAACTGCAGCTACAAATATTTACTATAGATTAGATATATGAGGAGGATGATCCAGAGAAGTTAGTACAATGCCCTGAATTTATGTAACACAGGGCATGAGCATAACCCCACAAGTAATGTCAGAGTTGCTGTCATACAGAGGTTTCTTATCCACTGTGTTCACAGAACACAGAAGGAATTACTGAGAGCTCATTTATCCTGTCACGACTCTTCACCTTTCCTTACACCTTTCCCTTCCACCGATAAGCTTCAGCTGTAGCAA
The DNA here is from genome assembly GCA_013400495.1 of Nicator chloris. NCBI lineage: Eukaryota > Metazoa > Chordata > Aves > Passeriformes > Pycnonotidae > Nicator > Nicator chloris. The sequence continues at coordinate 13,716 of WAAE01003589.1, read as the reverse complement.
AAAAACCCCAAACTTCAAGCTCAAAAAAAATTATACTCTTCTTGCATATTCTACTGCCCAAGTGTGAAATATAATAAAACAGGAAAGAAGAAGACAGGAGCAGGAAAATTTACAAAGACTTTAGAAATTCTCTTATTAATAGGATTGTCCATGCCAAATGACAGTCCTCTCACCCCCACCACCACCTCTTTCCAAAAGCTGTTTATAGCCATTTCCAAAGCTATTTAATGGATTTCTTTTATCATGTCTACAATTACACTGCTCGTCCGAAATGAAAAGTTTGATTTTAAACTTCTCCTGCTTTCATTTAGTGGATTTTCTCATTTGTATAATCCAACTGCTTCTGCTCCTTGGAAAGTATCCTGTTGTTTTTTTAATTTAGTATCTCTCGCTTTTGCCAGATCTTAGCTGGGACAAAAACTTGCAGCTGCATTTGAAACTAAAAATAAAAACCAATATATGCTGGAATAATTGTGGTACAGAGAAGTTTGGTCTTGTTCCTAGATTCTGTTCGAGACATTGACACATGGATTGCCATTTCATGACACACACCTGCTCAGAGAAATTTTCATCACTAGCAGCCAAAAACAACAAATATTGGACCACTCCAAAGCTTTCATTATGTCTGGTCTCACACCCTGACTATTCAAGTCAGACCAAAATTTGGCCCCATAGGCCACGAGAGATTCTTGGGTGTGTATAAAAGCTTCTTTAGAAAATTATCCAGAGACAAAGAATTCATCATGGCAATGGATGGGTGGGTTTTTTTTTTTTTTTTTTTGCTCCATTCATTCTCCTGCACACGAGAAAGCCTAGAAGCAAGCCTCACTGCCTCTGTGTTTAAGGATGGGTTTATCTTTCTGAGTGCTTCTAGGTCTAGATGTTTCTGGGAAAGGCTGAGGGGAATGCAAGATTGGACGAGGAACCTCCAATGGCTGTTCATCCCTTTTTAAAATGGTTTCTGAATGAAGACAATGTAGTCTCTAAAATATGTCTGTCTCTTGCCCTTGAGTGAAAAGTAAGATTTGATATATACCCTAAATAAAGTCACTATTTACGTGGATTAAAACACATGAAATGCACCACAAATTAAAGCAATACTTGCAGTCTCTATGTGTGGGATAAAATTCATCTTCATGAAGCAAATATAATTCTTAAAACCCATTTACACATAAACGTTTCAGGATTTCCTGGATGATTTTTTTCTTATGCTATAACATCACACTACACCATTCTTTATACTGTGATATGCAAATAAGCGTTCAAGAGTTCCAGTAGAATTTATATAATGCAGAGCTACTTTGACATAAATTGTACCAACAGAGCAATCACTACTCCATAAATTATTTCACACCAACTGCAGGGCAACGCTTTTCCTCCACACCTGATCCAGGGGGACATACTTCCTTAAAAACCCCAGCAAAGCTTTTTATCTTGTATTCTAAAAACACACTGACTGCTCTCAATAGACCAGACAACAAAAAGTACTCCCTTCAAATTCCAACCACAGTTTAGAAGGGTGCAAAAGAGCAAAATGGAGTCCCATTTTAAATAAGCACATACCTTTGAAGTCTGTGAAGAATTTCCTTCTTTTTAGCAATTTCAAGCACAGTGCCAGCAGTCATCTCTTGCACAGCTACTTCTCTGAAGTAGCTCCAGTTCCAGTAGATGTAACTTCCTCCATATATCTCTGCCTGGAAAATCCAATTAGGACGTCAGCAGAAAACTTCAACAAACAAGGGTCCAGATCCTCATAGGTGGATAAGAGGAGTAAGACACCCTCATAGGAAATGTGTGTTTTTGCAGATATGTGTCTAAATAGTTTATTGTTCATAGCAACCACTTCTTGTGAAAACACCAAAGACCTTTTCACTGATTTGAAAACTGTCTATTTGTGCAGAGAGTATGTGGATGCCCCATCTCTGGAAGTGTTCAAAGCCAGGTTGGATCAGTAACCTGATCTAGTGGGTGGCATCCCTGCCTAGGACAGGTGGCTTGGAACTAGGTGACTTTTAAGGTCCTTTCCAATTCTATAACTCTGATTCTATTTCAAGTTACCTTTGACTTCATTCAATGTTCATGTTACAAAAAAACCTTTGTGAAGCATGACTAAAACAGTACATTAAAATCAGGTTTGGTGATTTGCAACGTTTTTAGCATGGAACCATTAATCAAATAAAGTTTTCAGGTTTAAATTCTTGTATGTGAGCAGAAGGCTAAATTCCTCAACTTTGGTAGCTGGTCATGGCATTTAGCAGGTAGAAGACACGTAGAATTAATTCATCTCAGGAGTTAATATTTGCTATACATAAATATGTCTAGAGAGGAGAAAGGAACTCAACTGCAGTTGTACAAGGGAAAATTCAGTCCCTGCCTGCCACCAGTTTATATCTACCTTATATATACATTGCATCATTTGCTGTGGATGAAGTCCCATATCTAAAATCCCATCATCTGGCACTTAAAGAACAGGCTGGTTTTAAATCACCCCTGAAGTTCTGAACTGAATTTCGGCACCTCCGGCAACGATAGCAATATGGATTTCTACACAATCGAAATTTCTTTATATTAGAGAGTCCTTGTGCAAAAACCTCAGCAGACAGTTAAAAAAAAGAAAAGGAGAGGGTTGTGATGGTGGCAGGCATGCTGCATGCTGTGCTTTCTTTCCAGGTTTTTGCAGAAGAATGTGGAAAATACTACTACGTCTCCTACCATCTCAAGGGAACAAGCTTCTCCAGAAGCAGCTGCAACAGATCAAACAAGTAGTGGAAGCCTTTAACTCTTATCCTTTTTGGAAGAGCTAAAAGACAACTCCTGTCTCCCACTCCCACTCGTGTAATTTATAAATTAATTTCAGCAGAAAGAAAAGATTCTGAAGGGCCTTCCCCTCTGCCTTGTATAATTTAATTCTCACTTCAGATGTAAAGGGTCTGTGGCAAAACTCCACACTTGTTTATAGAAGTTAAGCCCCATGTTTACCCAGTTATAACTAAATCAAAGTCTTCTGCCACAGCATTCTGTTTACTCGACTCACTTGGCTCCCTTCACAGTGCCTTTAGTGACACATCCAAACGTTTTGTGGTTGGTAGCTGTTGTCTCCTAATCTTTAGTGACAGCTCAGCTCAATCTTTGGTGTTTTCCAGGCTTGGATAGAAGACAGAAAAATAAATATATCTTTTTCTTATACTCATTGCCATTTTTCTTCTTTTTTTAAATGTTTTTTCTTTTCCCAAATGCTCTCTTCAACAGAGGTTTTCTGCTTTTCACTTTTAGTGACAGAGCTTTCAAATTCTGAATTTTAATTGATCTCTGTGGCCTGAGATGTTTCTCACCATGTACTTGTGCTTAGGAAAAGAGGTTTCTAGTGACAAAGACTTCAAAGAAATTATTAATTTATTTGATGTCTGATGTAGTAAAGTTTCTGTATAAGTGAGGAAGTAAATTTTTCCCCTGTTGTTTTTTCCTCACCTCCTTTGCTTTCCATTTTAGAAGGGAAAAACGGCTGGAGAGGAGGGGGCAACACTGGAAGAAAAATATGATGAAGACCAGTCTCAGAAGACAGCCTGTGAGAGAGAAAGCCAGTAGTTTTGAACAGCTCTGGTCACTTGTAGTCATACAAGCCAGAAGAAAGGAAGAATTTATCAAGCCGATGCTGTCTCCTTGCTCCGAGTGCAGAGACCGATCATTTTCTGTCTCTTGGCTAGTCTTTGTAATAAACATAGGCTTGGTGTGTAATGAAAACCAGCTGGGTGTTTCTCAAGGTACAGATGCTTTCTTTTCTTCTGATTCCAGCTAAGATTGTTCTTACTCTTCATAATCTCTCACAGCTGCCAAAAATCCATCTTATCGTTGCATGAGGTGAAGTTTCCATTAACAGCTATTATGGTAGCAGAGGTCAGGCATCCAGTGTCAAATGAGCTGCTAAAGAGAAACACTGTGCTAGAAAATCCTGTACTAGGGAAGAAAACCTCAACTGAGGTGTGTTTTATTACTCATCTGAATCACTGTTGTATGCAGATGTGCCTGGGCCGTGATGCTGACAGACCAGTTTCTGATGTCCGGGAAAAAGACAGGGAACTTTGGGGTGTGGATGAAGTGGGAATACACATCCACTTGGCTGGCTGCAGAGGAATTGTGATAGTTTTGATGATGTTCAGTCTGTCAGCCAAGCAGACTGGCTGCTCCTTAGGCTGAAGGGCTCTAATGCAGGAAGCTTTGGCCATAAACATCACTCGCCATTTCAGCACTCAGGTGTGGTTCCTGACTCCCAGTCATGGCTGGGGAATAAAATAAAAGCAATAATGTTAATAACCCTTAGTTTCCAGTCACCTAACGGAAAACGAGAAGTTTCCTCCAAAAAGAAACACCACCATCTCAGATATCTTCTTTTTGAAAAGACCTTCCTCTAGTTAAAGCATCTGGATTGAACACACTCTTTGCTGATCGTGAATAACAATATTTTAATCCCCTTCTAGTATGATGACATATTTTCTTTTGGAATTACCTACCAGAAACACATACTACCTGGAAGACATTTTGAACGGGAATACCCTGAGTGTGTCTTTATAAATCTCTATCTACAGGATAAGTGCACCAAAGCTGTAATCATACAGGCGGACACACTTTGCAGTGCCAAATGTTAATTGTCAGTGTGCTACACAGTGAACAAAGACAGAAGTAAGGAAAAGGAAACTAAAAAAAAAGTTCCAATAAATTTAGGAATTGTTTTGCATACTCCTTCAATTTTAAAATGATGAAATGCAGTTATTTGGAAAAGCCTCACCAAAATATTGAGTACCACAATGTATTTTAAAACTTACTTTTGACGTTTGAAAATATAAAGGAATAAAATATTTTCAGAAAACACTGGCTATTTTTCAAAGAATCACACAATTATTCTTTCTACAACACCACAATATTGAAGGCCCTAAATTCTAAATACAGACTCTACCAAAAATGTCACAACTGTCAGACACCAACATTATTGCAATATCTCAGCAACATCCTGCTGAGACGTGGCCACCCTTCCTCTTCCAAAAAACCATCTTATGAATTTATGTGTCAGGTTGTGTGGAGAACTAGACTGCTTTTGTCAGCCAGCAACATTTTTGTGTGACATGGAAAACCATTTCCCACACAGAGGTGTGAAGACCCTGAACTGAATTTAGTCCTATGTTTTGCAACTTTAAAAAATCCTTGCTACAATTAAATCCTCACAAAGCTCTTACAAAATTACTCAGCAAAGTACATGAAACTCCATTATTGCTGACTTGTTGGAATAAGTCCAGAGGAGGCCACCAAGATAATTAGAGGGATTGAGCACCTCTCCTGTGAGGAAAGGCTGGGAGAACTGGGGCTGTTTGATCTGGAAAAGTGATGGCTTTGCGGTGACCTAATTGCAGCCTTCCAGGACCAGGGAGCCTACAAGAAAGACAGAGAGACAATTTACAAAGGCCTGGAGCTACAGGACAAGAGAGAATGGCTTCGAGCTTAAAGAGGGTAGACTTAGCTTAGATAATAGGAAGTCCTTTACTGTGAGGGTGGTTAGACACTGGCAAAGGTTTCCCAAAGAAGCTTTGGATGCACCATCCCTGGAAGCATTCCAGACCAGACTGGATGGGGATCTAAACAACCTGGTCTAGTGAAAAGTATCCCTGGCCATGGCAGGGAAGTTGGAACGAGGTGGCCTTAAATGTCCCTTCCAAGCCAAACGATTCTATGGCCTGCAACTTTGGCAGTCAATTCAAGCAAATCCAGCACCCAAGACTCCACCACCAGAACCTGGGGAGCAGCTTCCTCTCAGGAGGAAATACACAGGTGCTCTGTGGCACTGCCATCACCACAACCACCTTGACCTCAGGGTCCCCAGGGCCCCACAGGGGCTGGCAGAGAGGGAGCAGTAAGGGCTCTGGAGGATAACTCTGAAGGATAACTTCCCTCTGGAGGAGGGAAGCACAGAACATTATCTGTAGTGTCTTCACAGAGCCCCACAAACAACACTAAATCTGTACCTTATATGATGAAGAAGTGCTATAGGAGCAGAAAAATGCAGTACTAAGTAGCTGCTTCTACCCTCCTCCCCTGCTGAAAGCAGAGGTGGACGTTTCAATGATGAAGCCAAAAGGTCTGAAATAATCTTCAGGCACTCCTCAGTTCCTATAGAGACATACTGTCTTCCTTAGTGCTAAAACATCAAGAAAAGCATTAAGTTATAGGCTTGAATCAAAAGGATGTTGAATAAAAAAAGCCACTATCTTTTAAATGGATTAATGAAAATGTTTTTCACTTGTCTCAATTACACAGTTAGCCTATACACACCAAAGTGTTTGTGGTGGTTTCTTTCCCTAACTAGGAGAAGACTTACATATATGTCGTGATTTCTGGTGGAAATCTGGTCTGTTTCAAAGTATGGTGGTAATAGGAATACCAGATTAATGGGCATTTCAGTTGGATTAATGGCATGAAAATGTACATTACTGAATAAAGGAGATGTACTCTCCTATTTAGAATTGCACTTTGAGTAACTGTGAGCAACCAATAGAACATTTCTCAAGGTGTTGTTTATGTTGAAACAAATCTTTTGTAACCTGTGTTCTGTTCCTTAATGCTAGAGTCCTCCTTAAATATGGCTGAGATGACACAAGGATAAAATGGTTGAACAGCTAAAACAGTAAAACAGATACAACACGTCTTAAAGGTCTTTTCCAACTTAAATGATTCTCTGATTCTACAACATCAGCACTTCTATTGTCCTCTCAATATTACAAGCAAAAAGAGCAGTCTGCATGCACGAATCTCTGACAAAATGATTTTCAAGGCTCCTGTAGTTTAGCACATTTCTGTCTTCCAAGCAAAATGGGAAGTGTACCCAGACTGAAAGCAGAACAAGGTGGGTTGGCTGAGGAAGGCTGCCACAGCCTTTGCCAGCCAGCCACATCTTGCTGTAGGGCTGGCAATCTTTTAAGCTGCCCTTTACATGCCAACCCTCTCTCTTTCCTTCATAAAGAAGGGAGGATTTTACCACCCTACTTTTAAACACATGAAGAAAAAAAAAATAGGAAATGGAATCTAAGGTGGACACGACCCCTGAGAAATTGTCACACAAATTACTGATGGATGAGATCAGCAACAATACAAATAAGATAAATTCGAGGCAGGAACAGAAATAAGTAAAAAAAAAAAAAAAAAGCAAAAACAAACTAAAATCTGTTTCTACCATCAAGGTGCAGCTGTAGACATTAGTGCCATGGAAAGATGTGGATACAAAACCTGATAATAAAAATTTATTTCAGGATACATGGACATAAAAAAATATGGACTTGAAAGCAATGTTCAAAATGCTTGGCTTTTATCAGCATCACACTCAATGTAACTCATGATTCTTTTGCTTCCTTAGTCCACACTTCCTTGTGGACTACCACCAAACACTAGCAGCTGCAAGGACAGGGATGGGCCTGATTTAATGTAGCAGCTCCCTTACTCCCTCTAGTTTCTGTCTTCCTCACAGTAGGAATCCTTCACATTTATTTGCACTAGAGCAGAAATTACAGTATTTCCAGTTAAAACTCTAAAGCAAATTAAGCTCTGCTTTGTTGGTTACTATTAAATCAGAAAATACTTTTTTTCTTAGAATTTTTTATGAAAGTCAGATGTTTTAAGCCATGTTTCTTAGACAAACTTTTGATTTCATTAAAATTTGACTGCATTAAAAATTAAAAGTATGACATTTGTTTAAAAAAAAGAAGTGGATTGAAAAAATATTAGCACAATCACGGTAAAAATGCCTTTTGTCACTGTATTATCCTCTCTTGATTAGGGTCCTTGATCAAGTAACTTCTTTTTTGATGCTTTACAATCCCTTCTCTTGTTGAACCTGGTACTTCATGAGAGGTGGCTGAGCCCTAGCCCACAGGGGAACAGGGGTGCATAAAAAAATCCAATGTAGTTTTCACTAGTCATCATATCCACACTCCCAGACAGATTTTTCATTGGGGCACCTTTTGTGTTTCTTTCCATAGATAATTGAATTTCCAAGTAAAACATGAAATGAACAGTTTTACAGTAAAAAAGAGCTTTGATAAATAACTTTTAACCTGTCCTACCCATTATCATACACTTAGTATTTCCATGTGTGCTGAGGAGATGATATTATACCTGGGTTAATCATACACGCACTGAAATACACGACTGCACCTTCAGCATCTGCAGGAGAGTTCTGACAGGCTGGCAAAAACCCTGTTTCCCAGTTTAGCAGCTGGAAAATAAAAGCATCAGAGGCACCAGGGCAATAGAGCAAAGCTGAGCTGGTTTTATTCTCTGCGTAAACAGAATGGTGCATAGCTTATTTTGCTGTCAGTGATCCAGAAGTTCATAGGTAGGGGGGCTGAGTCGATCCAGAGGTGACTGGAGGGAATTTCACTCACACTCCAGCGTTGTCCTCTCAGCACAACGCTGGCTACTTCCAGCAGCAACTTTCTTCTCCCCTCCACCTCCTCTGCCCTTTTCATTATTACTGCTACACCCAATAAGGGTAGCAACATATGTGCTGTTTTTTCCCAGTCCAGCAACAGTAAGTGTTAAGTAGATGATAGCTCCAAAATGCAACGTGTATATCATATTTTGTGACTAACACGATCTCCCAATCAGGACATTTTGATCTTCCAGTTATAGTTAGGGACTTTGGCAGGAAATGATCTTTTTACATGCTCTCATAAACTCTGAGAAAGCCTGGTTTTGTTTCACTCTTTCTGCTAAAGAACACCAACAGTTTCTCTTTGGTTTCCCAGTGTATGTTTACCAAGCTGATAAAGTCTGCAAGACAGGTCGAAAGAATCGCTTGGTTTATTTTCTTTTGCTTTGGCAGTGATAAGAGTGTGGAATCCATTTTAAAACCAGGAGAAAAATAATTGGCCTGTCCCAGTTATTTTTTTATACACAGGCACACATGAATGCATGCACTCACAGATTTTAGGGTTTTTTATGGGTACCTTCTTGACTTGCAGCCAAGCCATGTCAATGCGAGCCAGCTCATGTATTTAATTGTATCAGCATATAATGGCAGACAGATTTTCTTCCTTTCTGTGGAGCAGCACGAGAACCTTTCTAAGGAAAGCTTGTTTTTTACTAGGAATCAAGAGAGTGCACGGTAAGGGAAGTAAACCCTTTGCTTCTATCGTCCAACAGCGATTAAAAACGCAGACACATCTAGATGATAAACTGAAACACAGTATCGTGCTCTCTGTAACTTATGGAATACATGCCTGAACTAATAAACGCCTCAGGGAATAGCTAGTGGTGAGTGGAAGCCTTAAGTGTAGTGGTTACATTAAAATCGGGCTAGACTAGCTAATGTTTTGCTTTTAGGTACAAGCAACAAAACAGAAGCTGCAGTCCAAAATTCAGAAAAATCTGCTGAACTTTCAGCCCCTCTGCGTCTCTGTCTCCCACAACCCTCTCAGAAAATTCCAACCAGGAAATAACAAAAAAATGCTTGGAAAACACAGATATAACTGTTTGGTTATTATGATCAACATTCAGCAGAATATGAAAAAAAAAAAAAAGGCGTAAAGCCTTTTAGGCTTAAAGCTTAAATTAGAGAACCAAAAGGACTGCAAGTTCTTTACCCAGAGCGTTGGGTTGAAGGTAAGGTCACTGCTTGCCAGCAGGCTATGACTGACTCTAATTAAACATTCCTTATACCGCTCATCTGCGGCTGGGGAACATGTCATTAAAACACAGAAAACATTAATCCACAGATTAATGCTATAAAAAGAAAACTCTTACACAATCTTTACTCAACAATTAAAAGAAGCTTACAAAACATTAACCCTTGGAATACCACTCGGCACCAGCGAGTAAGAGCTCCAAGTGGATGCTGCCCTGATAATTACCTGTTTCTTCATCAAGTCGCACCAGTTTTGCACCAGTTTAAGGGAACTTACCCCAATACTGTTCCATTCTTTTGCCTCCATACTCACAGACCTTAAATTAAGGAATTGGTTATGTATATTTATGCCTTTTGACTATCTGGAACAAAGTTCCAACGCTTATCAGAAAAATGGTGGGTGATCAGTCTATAAATCCCTATGTTTCAGGCTAGTCAAGAGCCCAGCATATACAGTTATTTATTCATTATTTATTTTTATCAAGCACTGTGGTCCATCTTGAAGCAATTGCACTGCTGTGTGAAGGCATCTCCATGCTAGCTCCATCTGCTTATGAAACCAAGTAATGTTTTGGGGTAGGAGGGTAGAGACAGAGGGGGATTTATGGATGGACACAGATTTGTATGCTCTTGTCTATCAGAAGTATGCAGAACTTGCTGTTGGTTCTGAGGTGATATTTAGTTCTTGCACTGAATCCTCCCATTCATTCTCTTTGCTTTCTGTAAGGAGCTATATTTAAGTTGAAACCCCTTAAAAAGGGGTTTGTAGAGATTAGAAATTGTGTACCTAGTAACATTCATTTTGTCTTAGATTTTATAAATCTATATACCTACAGAGAGTACATTCAGTATTTTTTGTAGGTATGCAACAAAATTTGAGGACATATTCTTTCTATTGGCACCCATAAATGAATATGTACAGATGAAGAAAGAGAACATTTATATTTAACTTTTCAATCTGCACTTTTAGAAATGTTGCACATAGTTTCACCAGTAGCATATTATCACTGCTTTTACTTTTCAGGTTTTTTCATAACCAAAGGTCTGTCATCCAGTCCTCACTGTTACAAAAGCATTTAGTTAAACTAGTTAAACAAATTCAGATTGTTGCTGGAACCACGGTGGAAATATTTACAGTAAAACTCACCTGGCTTCAAGTATTGTTCCAAAGTTGAAATTCAGCCCAGTCTTGGAAGTTCACAAAGGTTCATTAGCTTATTTGAGCAAAATCCAGGCTCGTTTTCAAGTAAACTTTGGCTGATATTTAGTTCTAGATAAAGGGCACAGTATGATAGTGATATGATTAAAATGGCTTGAATGAAAACCCTCTGTTCCCTCTTGTGAAGTGGAAGAGAAACATTATTGTTTTGGTTACCCATTCAACACTCATAAAATCAGCCACTCACTTTTGGAGGGGGGTTTACTGCTTATGCTCCCAAATACTCACCAGGCAGCCAAAGGATTTACACAGTCAGCTAAGAAAATAGAAAATGAGGGCAAGTGAAATCATGGCTGGTTATTCAGGGGGTTAAAATGTCTCCAAAACTGGAATGAGCAAAGTATGTTCTACCTTAGCAAGAGACAAAAAGGGAGAAGAGCATCCTCTAAATCCTTACAGACTTAAAACTCTACTCCACATCATTATCATCACTTGACAGATTTATAAATTAATCATTTCTTATTGTCCATTAACCCAGTGACCCAGATTTTACTGCAGCTCAGATCCAAACAAAAATCTTTCTAATCAGATGGGAATGGAAGATCCTTAATGACGTTTAAGGATACACTGAAACCTGGTCTGTGCTACCATGCCATACTGCACGTTACTAATCTGCAGAGAGCTACAGCTAGTTTGTCAGGATTAAACAAGGGGGGAGTGAGAAAGTATTATTACCTCCTCTGAGGCTTCAAATCAGTTGTCAGTCTGCTGTGATGACCCTGGCCACCTTCAAGGCTCCCTGGAGAAAAGAAGGAAAGGAAATTAATAAATAGGGGTTCATAAAGATGGCTGCATCTCTAAAGGGCATCCACTGCTTTCTTTTCATCCCATAGCATATTGTGAAGACTGCCTCAACCATATGAAAATATAATAAAATGCATATGTTTCTTTTATATATGGAAAAGGTATGTAATTAGTTTTAGTTTAAAATAAGAAAAAATGGGCTGGATGAATGTGTGCTCACTATAAAAAAAGCGCACTTTTTTTTTTTTTTTTTGAAAAGTTCTTCTTAAAAATTCCTAGTAAAACAAGCAGATGGACTAATTTCACTTAAGCTAAAAATAATGCACAAGTGGAGAAAGCCAAACTTGAGTCTCCCTTTGCAGAGAGTGTCAGGTATATATTTAGAGGGATCCACATTTTCCTTGTCCGCTTGGGACAGGAATCAAAGGCATACCTTTGCTGCTTAACAAATCATTATCTTCACTTTAACTGCTTAGAAAAGGAGGACTAGAAGTCTCAGTTGAGTATTGAACCTTCTGGTTGTCCACATAGTTTGTAGTTTGTTCCCTGGCTCCACTTTGGGGTCTTCCAGCCATCTCTTTTCCAGATGAATGCAGAACGGAGAATTTTAATCCTGGTGCAATCTGGATTTGAGGAGGGACTGCTCCATGACTCTGGATCTAGAAGCTCTACCTTGGTTTGTGCTTAATGATAGAAATACAACTGAATGGATTTTTCCAAGGCATGGTAATGTTTCCAAGAGGCAAGAAAGGCTTTTAGGAAACAGCCTTGCCCTGTGCCCTTATGGGATGTTAGAAAACCTGGTGCGAGTTTAATTGGTGTATATTCAGATATGACCAAGTCCCAATATTTCTTCTCTATGCTACCCCTCTCTTTGACAGGTATGTCAGGAAATCAAGGCAATTTCACAAAATTCCGGGTTTGATTGTGGATACTGTTCCATACAGTGGAAAAATAACAGCCCTATTTAAAGCATAGATCTGCTCTTCCTAAAAAAGTGGAATATACCAGATTTTGGGTTTCTCCTCATCAACTACTTGTAACTTTTCTACTTAAACAAGGGCGTTTTCCCTCTTTCAGCTCAGTCTGAGCTTTTCCTTACATTTTCTCCCCCCTGACCTGCAGAGGAGGGGTGTGACAGAGCAGATTTAGTGGGCACCTGATCTCTGGCTCAGGGTCAACCCACCACACAAACCAAGCAACCAAAATCACAGGGTTAAGCATGAGGAGGAAGGGAAAGGGAAAAGGCAAAAGGCAAAGAGAAAAAGGGGAAGAGAGAAGTGGAAAAGGAGATGGACTTTTTGAGAGGTGGTAAAAAACAACTTAAAGCAATCCTTTTACTTATAAAAACTAAACCAAAATTAATCACAAGCTCAAAAATACAGATCTTCCATATTTTTACCAGGTTGCCCTTTGGAATACAACCACATTTTAAATCATGGCTATGCAGAGTCAACAGTACTAGGTAGTCCAATTTCTATTTACAACTTAAAGTATTTCTGAAGTGGGCAATCCCTGAGTGAAGAAAGAATGTAAACTCAGAATATGTGTTCAGTAACATTTGCTTAGTGAAAAAAATCTTTAGAGTTGCTACTGTGGCTCACTATTAAATCTGAGTAGCTGGGTCTGAATGATTTATGTGCTAGGTTATTAAAAGTAAATCAAATAAACGCATGGGAACACCAGTCAGTCCGTTTGCTCTGGCTAAATCCCCCTCAGGTTATTTCTCATGTATCAGCAGTGTGGCCAAGCAGACTGCAAGACTGTTCAAGTGTCATGATAATATTTTGGCATCTTCAATAAGCAGTGACAAAGGGGAAGACTTTTGACACTCTCAAAAAGTGCTTTGGAAGTGTTTATTCATATAATTATGACAAGTTGTGTTAATTAGAGCTGAAGGACCCTTCTCATTTCACTTCCTAAAATTGCACATATCTTAGTGTCTTGAACACTTTCAGGACACATTCGAGACCCTATGAAATATATTTATGTACATGAAACAGAAAATACATTTTCAGAGTTGCAATCCTGCAGTCTTACGCTATTTTCTTCTTCCAAGTTTCACAGTGATTAAGTTTCAACATCAGTT
>WAAE01003588.1:0-35451 GCA_013400495.1 Nicator chloris | reverse complement strand
CAAGATGGCGCGGTTGCCACAGCGGCAGTAGCCGGGAGGCAGGCGGGAGATGGCGCTCGGCGGGGCGGGTGTGGTGCTGTCAGACGTCCCAAAGCCTGCGGCTGAGAGCGGCAGGGGGGCCGCTTGTCACGGCTGTGCTTTTCGTACCGATAGCTTGGCATTCGTGTTCAGCCATCCAAGAGGTCCTTCCCTGGAAGGTCGTCTTCTGCTCCCCAGGGAGAGAAGGAGGATCTGCTTCTTGTTTCTGGAAACAGCTTAAAAAGATAAGGCCTATGTCACAAACTGAAAAAAATAAAAACATGGAAAAACTCTCCCTGTCTTTTCATTATATTTCACACACACACACCCCACCCCCCCCCCCCCCCCCCCCCCCCCCCAGCCGGGTGGCTTTAGTGAGCATATGACATCCTGACAGGGTCAACCCACTACAGCAGAATATCTGTGAAGAATATCTGTTCTAAGAAGATCACGTGATTTTTAGCAGACATAGTAAGAACCAGGAGAATGAAAGTAAAGGGCACACTTGTCACAGTTCCTGGATGTTGTGTGTGTGCAGTGTTTACAGGTTGTCCCAATCACTGATGCTACCAGCCCCTGAGAGCTGCTCTAGGCGGTAGGAGATGCTGTTCAGGCTCAGAGGGGCCTGGATGAACTGCAGAAAGAGCCGGGTGGAGGAAGAAATAACTCACTGGGGACAAGTGCAAAGGCCTTTATGCAGGCAGGAACAACCAGCTCCGCAAGTGCAGGACCAGCTCACTCGGTAGCTGTTCCATAGATACATGGAGTGGGGAGGTGTTCAGGTACAATTTATCTCAAATTCTGTTACGGTGCTGTTTAAAAAAAGAAAAGGAAAAAATAAATAATAGTAGTAATAAGGACATAGGGCCTGGAAGCAGTATTCCTGTTGGCCTCTCTGCAGTAAGGCTGCACTAAGGAATACCATGTCCAGTTTTGGGCATTGTATTTCAAGAGGGTTGAGGGAGTTACAGCTCTGGGGCCTGAGTGTGCTGACTGAGCAGTTTTGATCTTGTCTCCAGTGCTATGTCAGGCTCTGCCTCCTGTTTCTCCTGGAAAAGGAGACCCTGACCAGCCACCTCCCTTTGGGGCTCTGTGGGCACCCTGCGGACAGCACCAGCTCTGCTCGCTCTGGCGGGATACAGTGGGACTGTGGCTGGATGCTGAGCACATCCTCAGCCCCATTCCAAGTCTTGTGCTTGCTGCTTCCAAAAAGCAGAGACAAAAAGGTGAGGACTGGGGGAAGGCTGAACAAGTGGTGCTTGTTTGAGCAAAAGCATAAAAGGCTATATATTTGGTTATATTCTTAGCTTGTATAAAATACTGCATCAGTTTTCCACGTCCAGAGGTGAAAGGGAAAACTACAATGAGTTAAATGTGTGGCAATTAAGGCTTTGATTAAATATTGGGGGAAGCTGGTAGTAGAGCAATGTTTTGCAGCCTGGATTTGGGATACAATTAATCTGTCACTGTGGGTAGTTACAATCCTCAGGTTACTTTTGGCATCTCATTCAGTTAAAGTTCTGCCTAAAATTAAGGCCCAAATTATCCAAATATGGTGCTTACATGCATAGCTCTATACCCCACTAACAGTTGTTTTCTCTTCCATGATGCAGTTGAAGATGATTAAACTTGACATACACAGGTGGAAATGTTTGAACCTATTTAGCTTGATGAGGTTATAAAAATGCAGGCTCTTAAACTTTGCCATGTGAGTAGAATTGCTGCTCTTTGTTTCATTTTAACTAGAAATCACGACTCTTAAAACACCTGAAACTGTTAAGAAGGGCTTCTGTGTTGTACACACAGTTTGGTAGAGCCAGGAACAAGAAAGGAGATTGAGCGGTAAGAATAACCTCTTATTTTTCTCCAGACTTAGAAATAATTGGGAGGTTATTTTGAACTCCATTACCCACACTTAAGTCTGTGATAGACTTAAGATGTCCAATCTGAATGTTTTAACTTTTGTTACCTGAGATCAGATTTCCAATTGTGAGGTTAAATGAGTTTCTTCTTCTTGCAGATGCATAAAAACTGAATTATCTTGAATTTTTATCTATACTAATTGCTTTATCTTATAGACCTAAGAAGAAAACTGTTTTGTTTCCAGGAAAGAGCTGTTTGTGATATAAACCAAGCTTTCTGTGCAAGTCCTGGAGATACTGAGGTTAGAAGTGTTTTCACATTTATGGTGTTAGAAAAAGAAATATATATAACTCAAAGGCATTTCTCTTCCTGTGTGTGGCTTGAAGACTGAGCATAGTTTGGTATACCAGTCAGCTTTTGTAGTCTCCTGTGCTGAGTCTCCTTTTAATGTTAGAAAAACAAATATCTTTGCTTGTTGCTGCAAACAAAACTGGAGACGTGATAAAAGCTGTTGTAACACTGGAGCTCTTTCTTGGGCACATCTGCTTTCAGCTGTTTTGGGGTGCTCCTCTGAACATACATCAGTGGTGTCGGTGCCCAAAGGAAAGAAAGGGGGTGGAGAACAGCCACCAGTTTTCTTTAAAGACAGATAATTAAATAGTAAGAGTGCTTTTCATCTTTTATAAGCAGTTTACTTCCTGGTGTCTCTCTTTGATGGCTGCTGAAGAGGTAAGGACCTAATTTTACTCTATTCTGTATGATATAGCACAGAGGGATGCATTTTCATTTACTAGCCTGGCTTTTTTCAAACTGGAAAAGATTTAATGGAAAAACCACACCTGCAACTTAATTGTTTATGTTGGGTTTAGTTATTTGGTTTTATTTTTACTCTGAATTCTGGGATGGGATGTTATTAATATCAGAGACTTAATTTTGGTAAAGCATTATCAAAGAACTTAAGTAATTTCCACGTGCATGTGCAGGGATGTGAAAACTAAACTGTTGCAGCCAGGTAGTACAAAATAACACTTGTAATTTTCTTAACTGAGAATTAATTTATTGATTGGTCTCAGCAGAATAGAAAATAGCCACAGATTGTAGCAGCTTTTGAAACTGATTTTACACTGAACCTTGTTAATCTGTTCCTCGCTGCTGATGTATTACAGCCATCTTCTGGGTTAATGGATAAAGTAATCCGATTATCTCAAGTAAATGGAGACTGTGACTTTAGAAGATCTGTTAATTTATAATTATTTAATTGCCATTATTTTGCTGATGCTTAAGATCTGAAAGGAGATCAATATTATGTTACATGTGAATTGCTTTGAGGAAAAGCTTGCTAAGCAAGCCATTTTTAAGTTTAAAACTTAGAAAAGAAGCTGTTCTTTGCAAACTTAATCTAGTGTAAGGTAGGCTTTTTGCTTGATCTTCAGTAACATAACTACATACTATTTTATCCTGACAGAAAAAAAACCCCTTTTTTTTTTGAGGCTGTACACTGTACATGCACAAGTCCCTCTTCTAAGGTATAGCCACATTTGTCATCCCTTCTCCCTTACAATGACTTTGGGATTTCTTATGATCTTTTCAAGAAGTTACTGATCCATCTGCAGGGTGCCTGACCCTGCATTATTTTAAATACTAAATGTAATAGTAAATAATGATAAACATATAATTTTAAGAAATGCTTGAACAGAATATTTTTGTCAACTTTGTGCTGAAAAGGAAGACGTGTGGTATTTACCGAAGAGATTGCTGCTACTTTTGGTTTTATGTAGCAGATGCTCACTTTTGTGGTTAGCTGACTGTGTAAAACAGCTAGCTAGTTGGATTCAATGGGCACCAGGGCATCTCTGAAGGTTCATGAGTTTTTTCCTGTCAAAGAGGGTCATTACTGAAAACACTTCTTTATTACTGCCAAAAAACTACTCTAGTGCAGAGAAAAGTTCTTATTTCACAATGGTAGAGAGCTTTTCAGTCCAGTTTGAACACCTCTGTGAAATAATTACAAGTTCAAGTTGTTGTGGGGCCAAGGATTAGCTCCCCCCCCCCCGTTTATAATACTTTTATAATACTTTATTCTTAAGGCTACCTCATCATTCAGCTAGATTTTTTTAAAGAATTTGAAGGCGACATCAGATAGCATCTCTTTCTGTGCTTGTTTAACTGCAGGTGTTGCTCTTCTACTTTTACTGTGGCATGTTCTTAATAGCTCTATAAGACATTCATGTATTTTCTATAAGATCACCAGAGAAGAGTTTTATTGGATCCACTTAGTATTGACTGTCATGCACTTGCTAACTTTTACTGATGCTTTAGTGGGATTTTCAGATGGTGTTCTAGATATGCCTGAAATCTTAGGCGTTTATGGCAAATGTAGCTTGCCCTGTAATGGATGTTTTGGTGTCCAGTGTAGGGCAGAGACACCAGAGTTTGTACTGACTCCTCTTTAGGCAGTCTTGACTTAAACAGGGTTGATGGCTTTAAACATGCTCATCAATCCCAGGAGTTATTCATAAGGTAAAAGATGAAAGCAGGTGAAGGATGCAGGGGCCTTTGAAAATTACATGTATTGTGTTAAAAAATTGCTCAGGCTTTTTATGTTTCAAATGAGTAATTTCCTGTGAAATTGCAGTTGGTAAGGAAATACAACATGATTATGCCTATCTCTGTCTCTTTTGTTTCCACAGGAAACCTTTTTTTTTTTCTTGAACACAAGCTTCTGTGAAATGCTTTGTCCTTTTGGTGTGTGTTGAAGGGTTTTACAAAAAAAAGCCCCATACACAAATGGAATGCAACCTGTTTATGTATGCATATGTATCACCCTCTGCTTTTTCTGGTGGAAAATTAAGTAACTTTATTGACAAGCTTCATGTAAAGTAATTCCCTGCACTGACAAAAATGCATTGTCACTATATATCTGAAGTTTTAGTGGGTTCTTTTGGTGGTTTAGGTTTTTGTTTGTTTGTTTTAAATTTAAAACTCAGTCTTTGGAAATAATTATCCAGCAATGCAGATGGTTGGTCAGATTCTCAGCTGAGGTCCATCAGTGAAGCATCAGTAACTGCTTTGGGAAAGCTTTACCCTTCTGTCCTAGTGTCTACACCTGCCTAGAGCCTGGATGTGTTTATCTACTTCAGATTAAGTTTGAAACACTTAACCAGTTTTTGTATACACACCTTTAATATTGGTGTACCATAAGTGGCATTGTCTTACATTTCTTGTAATGTGAACTAAATGTTAGACAGTAATACTGAAAATAATGTGGTGTGTAAGCTGGTTTAGGGTGAATAATTATCTTCTTTCTCAACTTGTCTGCAAAGTTTATTAAAATTATTTTATGTTTTAGTGGAGTTTTGCAAAAGTGAAGGTCACAGAATATGTCCAAACTACAGTTGTGATTTTGTTTCAGTTTTATACTTGCATATATTTTTATGTTAACTTTATCAGTTTGGGACCAAAATCGTTAGTGCACTGAGCTGTAAATAATATATTTCTTAACTTTTTAGTGTCTCTGTGTATTAGCAAAGATAATAGCATTATTTGGTATCAAACTAACAGATACAGGTAATTGTCTGGAAGTGATGGAAGTGACTTAGAGGTCTTGTTTTTTCCTCTTAGTCTTGTGATGTCTTTTCATTAAAATAAGATTATAAAGGGACATTTTTTCTCAACATTTTTGTCTCAAGCAGTATGACAGTCATGGGACCTGTAGGCCTGTATTCAAAACTAACTTAAGCTTTTTTATTGATTGTTTTGTGTTGTCTATACAAAAAATGTGAAGGTATGTGCCTGAGTGCTAATGGACAATATAGTGAGCCTCTCTGAAGAACAGGACTGTTTTAAATTGTGTCTCAATTACTGCATGAAAAATTTGAGTATAACAAAATGTGTTCTTCACATTTGAAGTGTCTTGAAGAGGGGAGAAGTGATAATGTTTGGTTGTTTTTGTTTTTTTTTTTTTCTTTAGGCCCAGAAATCCCAAATCTACAAGACCAAATAAAGAAACCCAAACCATTTCTGCCATTCCTTTACACCATCTCTTGGCAAATTGTCCCTCCATCTGATGCCAGTTCAAGCCCTATGTGGGACCTTGCTGCAAGCTCTCATCTCTTTTGCAACCCCTATCAGTGGAAAAAATAAAAGGAAGTTAAAGGACATGTGAAAAAGTCCAGACCGCTGTGACCTTGATAACTGTTTGTATTTCGTGGGTAGCAGAGACACTTAAATGATGATCTGTGTGAAGACAGACAAAGTTGTTTTCCTTTTCAAGGATATGACACAGTGAAGCACATCAACAATCAAGGAAGAGCACAGGCATTTAGGAAACACCCAGACCAGCATTCTAGGTGTAGTGGAACCCACAGGACAGGAGTCTACAAAACAAGTGAAATAGTGGAATTTGGCAAAAATGGCCTGTGAATTTAATCTGAACTTCCTTAAGGAATTAGAACGAGAGGCTGTTCTGGAAGTCCTGTACCGCGACCAGATGGTGAGAAAAATGGAGGAGGAAAGAATAAGGTATCTGCTGATCCCCTCTTCCTGTTTTCTGTTTGTTTGGTTTCTTTCTCCCCTTCTGAATTACTCTTCTTCCACTTTGTTGTGCTTCTAAATGTACTCCTCTTTTAACTTCTTGTTAGCTAATGCCTTTGTGTTCTCTGGGAAATCTGAGCTTGTCCAGAGCCTCTTGTTTTTGCCATTCTATTGTCTCTACACTAAAGATCAGCAAATCCTGTACTCTGAATAATGTACTTGGTGAATTTTACTTCAAGCCTTTATAGAAAGCTCAGTTGCTGGCTGCATTTTTTCTATGATGGCTTTATGGCATTCTCATCATGTTCCTATGTGTGCATATGTGTAGTCTTGGTACCATGGAACATGTTCAGATCTTTGAGTGGCTTGTTTAGCTTACGTTGTGCCAAGACTGGAGTTACAAATCGTTGGATAACTGCTCATTGTGCTAAATCCATCAGTCCCTTCTCACACACAGCAGGCAGCAAGCATACCACTCTCCCTTGAAGGTTGCTACTGGTGTCAGTAGGTGTCATTGGATAGGAAAGGATTTTATTTACTAATTTCACTTGGTGCCAGTATCTCAGCTGGCGACAATAAAGGATAATTCTCTAGCACTTTATTTGCTTTATATCTTGGCTAGGATTTCCCAGTACCTTGTATCCTGCTTGGTGATACTGCATCCCCCTGTAAAACTAGGTGTTGTGGTGGCTAAGACATAAATTTTTAATCCCTTAAATGTGGAAACTTAAACTTTGTTTACATCAAACATTTATGTGTTTTGGGACATATTAAACATAAAACAAGGTTAAAGCAATAGTAATTATGTGAAGGGCTATATAGAAAGTCTGAATTGGTTAGAAAATCTCTTTCAACTGCTGATGATGTTACTATCAATTAAAAACATCTTGATTATTGGTACATGCAATGGAAGCAAAGTTAATGACAAGGAGAAGTTTTGGTATTTTTGGGCTGTGTGCTGTTTCGGTTTGGTTTTTTAGCTTTCAGATGATGCATTTGTTATTATTTTTTTACTGGGTAGAATATTTAATTCTTGTATAAATATGGCTAAAAAAATCAAATGGAAGGGAGCGCAATTACTCCCAGTTTTTGTAGGTGAATACGTAATCATTGCATACAATGATTTCAGTGTTGAAAGAGGGCTTGAAATGAACAAAACCCCATTTATACTAAACTGTTTCTCTGTCAGTATGCACAGTTCTGGTCACACACACAGTCACACTGCAGAAATGCTGCGTGTGCACATTTTCAAACAGTGCTCAACAGAGGTCACACTTGAGGACATATCTCCTACTAGAAATGGTATTGCACAACCACGATATTATTAGCTTGTGCTTTATGTGAGGATTTTGTCCTCTGTAAATTTTTTCTTTTTTTTCTTTTTACCTGTGGAATTAGGAAAATGAAACTGCAGCTGCAGCAACTTCGGTGGAAGGGGGCAAAAAATGCAAGGCTCGAGTACCAGGAGAGATCTTGTGCTCGCTGTCAGAAGTCGCTGGGGTTGTTGGTGAACAGAGGCGCGGTGTGCAATGGATGCAGTCATCGGGTGTGCTCGGAGTGCCGCGTCTGCCTGAACCCCTGCCTCTGGAAATGCACCATTTGTTATGCTCATGGGTAAGGAATTCTGCTGGTTTACACCAGTCCTCCAGTGGATGCTTACTGGCTTTGTGTATCTTTTGCTTGAACAGTCAATGAAACAAAGCCACTGGTGTAATGAAAATGTTGGCTGAAGTCCTGGTAGTGATGAAATGGATGGGAACTTCATGTTATTCTTCACGTAGCTGATACTTCTCTTCCTTTGCTTAGCAAAATGGATGCTCAGGGTAGGCCAGAGGTACTGTGAGTGTGACAAAGATGATAATGGCAAAGCATAAAAACAGTTGTGAGTTTCTGAGGCACAGAGAGAGCTCCTTCCCCTGTGCAGTATTGAACCAGGGCATCCTCACAACCTGCTGAAGGTGCTGTGCTTTGATGTAGTATAGCCAATTTCTTGACAATTTCCTAATGATTATTTTCTGCCTCTTACCACTGGAGTGAGAAACCTAATTGACAAATAATATGAAGTCATGCTTTATAAAATTTTAAAGAGCACAACCAATTAATAACATTACTAGGATTTGTTCAAGTATGATCAGAAATACAAATTTGTTTGCTTTGAATTAGTTGATTTTTTTCTTCTACTACATCACATTTTTTTAATTTCAGGATGTGGGAAACAGCCCTTCTTTTACTGTATTTGTACTTTTTTAATATCAAAATATTCCTTCATAGTCTATTCTATTTGTTGGAATCTTTCTAAGCAAAATGGTTTAGATATATTTCCACATTTGATGAAAAATAATACGTAGGTGAAGAAAGATAGTTTGGGAAAATATTCAAAAGCTCTGCTGGATTATAAATATCCCTGAAGAAAAGGTGAGGATTCGGATGAAAATTTGCTTTATGCCAACACAGGATAAATCCACCACTCCACCCCCTCTGCAGGTGGCAAAATAAGATTAAAACTGAGGGAAATATAAGGCCAAGTATTAGTGTCAAGTTAAACAAATTTAACTAAAATACTTTTTTATGCTAGTATATAGTAGTACTAGTTTAAGTTATTTTTTTATAGTTTTGAAGAGAGTTGTCAACTAACACCAACAAGATAGAATCTTCAGTTTATTTAGCAACTAATATGCAAAATAGGTAGTTCGGTCTATTTATACTTGATACAAAATAGTTACTAGACTTTGGTGTGTTTTTGCTGTGTTTCAAACTATATGCATAAAACTGAAAATTCAAAGGTGAACTTTCTGTATCCTCATCTAGATAACCCCCTCCACTTCCTTTTGTTTTAAATTAGTTTCCAGTTACTTGGTGGCCACAGTGGAAATCCTCTATAGAGAGTCGGTGGATGTTCAGCTGTTTTGTGTAGTGCTGCACACCCTTAATTATTTAATAAGCTTGTCCAGATATTTAATGGTAAAACCAAGAAAATGTTATTTAGATTAATTGAAAGACCTTTTTACTTTTCCTTCAGGAAATTACCTTTTTTTATCTCGCTAATACAGATGGATATGCCAGCTGTCATTGAATTTCTCTTTATAGTGAAGAGAGAGTATATTTGATCTTTAGTCATGATGTAAAATCAATTAAATTCAGTCAGACTTCTTCCATTGCCTTCAGTGAGCTTTACATCAAAGCTGCAAATCTTAAGAAGGATAGGGAATGCAGCAGTATGGTAAATGGTACTCAGCATCTTTTGTTTATCCTGATGAGGGGAAAATAGGATGGCTAAGGCAAGAGCTGATATCCAAGTCCCAAGTAACTGTAATTTTGGGTCTTGTTTATCACTAAAGTAATTTTCTCATTTTTTTCCCAGAGATGTGAAAGTGAAGGCTGGTGAATGGTTCTTTGAGGAACGAGCAAAGAAATATCCAGGTGAAGGTAATCACTGGAATAGATCATAAACTGCTATATAATGTGTAGTTGTCATGTAAGTGAAACACAGAATGTAGTCTGACACTGAATCCAGTGTTTCTTCCATTTTACTCTGCAGTCCGTCTGTCTGTGCAGTAAATAAAACATGAACACAAATTAGCAGAATGCATTTAAAAGTATAACTTATTTTGTCTGAGTAATAAAAATAAGAAAATTGCTGGCCATATAAATTTGAATTAATGAGCGTGTAAGACTTCTAGAGAAATACAATTATGTGAATTTAATATAGAATATGTACAGAACAAAAATGATCGTGCCTTCGTCATTTGTCAAAATTTAAACTTCAGATGTTTTCACTGAGAAGTTCTACAGTTTAAAGAAATGATAGAATGGAATAACCCCCCCCATGTATAGCTATAAATCAGCAGAGAGCTGAACACTGTTTTGTTGTCTTCAGCCAGCTGGCTGTGCCATTGCCTTGCACTGGGTTTTTTCAGTGCCATTAAAGTACAAAGCTCCAAAAGAAATTATAGAGGATGTGGATGGATTACTCTATGGGGAATGTGTTTTGCCAGCAAAGGAGCTGTTAGTGTTTGTTTTCACCTGCAATAACTAGCAAGGTGGAGAAGATTTGTTTCCTCTTTCCCTTGAAGTGCCTCTTCAGATAGGCATCTACTTCATTTTGTGCCTGACTGTAGTTAAATGATACAGTGTCACTTCCAGTAGCTGCAGCTATGTTTAAGAGTAGTTGGTAAAAAGGGAAGAACTAGGCTTTAAATCTCTTGGGAAACTTGAATAGGAAGAATTTTATAAATGGAAGAGCATAATCAGACAAATTTTGGGTAATAGGTGTTTGTGAAAGTCAGCATATTAAGAAACTAAACTAAAGTTCCTGTTTAAACAATTCATTTGAAATTTAAAAGCTTTCACTGAAGTCCATTCTAACTAATACAGTTTCTGATTCTGAAGTGTTAGTTTACTGATTCTTTTAAAGCACAGTTTCATCAAATAACCATTGATAATAGTTTCCCCTCATTCTTTTCAACAAGTATAAAGCTGGTAATTTTATCAATCTCTCTATTATTGGAAAAGGTTGTTCTTGGATATTGAATCTGATAATGCAAGTTACTGACAGTCCCTTTTTCCAGCAAAATAAATCAGTTCTCACTTTGAATTATCAAGGCTTTGTGGGGTCTTGAAGCATTTTGCTTAGTTAGTCTAATGGTAATGTTGTTGAAGTCACAAAGATCTAAGGATATACAGAAGATAAACCTGCAGGGAGGAATATGTTTTGTTTAGTTCCTTTGATTAGACCAACTGACATATTTGAAGGAGTTTAAAAAGTGACAAATTTTGAAACACAGCAGCCTGATGCATCCTTCAGTCCTGGAGGGACAGTGCCCTCTTTTGGTTTGGAAATATAACATAACTGAAGTAATCACTAGAAAGTAAGTTTAACTGAAAAAAAATTTACAGTGAAGTTTTCTCATGTTGTGTAGTAAAAAAAAAAATTACATTGTTATGCTTTTTATTAAATTTTTTGTGTCTTCTACCTTAAGAATGAGATTAATATTTTCATAAAAGTGGTAGATTACTTTTTGTGACCAATCAACTTAAAATCTAAGATAGCAAATCTTATTTATCAATAAGAGGGAATTCTGGAGTACTGATGGAAAATTCTAACATCCATGAGCTGATTATTGTTTCTACCACTACTAAGGTGTATTACTTTTATGTAAGTAATGTTAGAATTAATAACATCTTCAGGAAAACATGGATCACATGCTGCTTACTGTATCAGGAATTACTAGTGATTAAAGTCACTCCAGTTAATTTCAGTTCACCATTTGTTATATTTGTGCAAGGAGCAAACGACAGTTTTATGAGTCTTCATTGTTTGTGCCTGATGGAGCTCTTGCTCCTTGGTGTCTTCACATCATGTGGCTGCTCACCTGAGGAATGTGCCATGTTTGCCCTTTCCCTGCAGGGATGCTCTTAGCCAAGTGTCTCGCACGTGTTTGTGAGCTAGTCAAGCGTTTTCATCATTGCTCAGGTCTCTAGTAGGAAAAGTGAAAAAAAACTTTCATGAGGTACAAGAGTTGACCATGTGCCTGCTCTTGTACATGTTTTCAAGCTTCCCTTAATGTTTGAATTATATGGCTGATGTGCACTTTAGTGCAGTGGGCCCATGCATCTCCTGCCTCCTGGACCCTGGGAGGCTGAGAGCACTGTAGAAATGGGCAGGTTGGCATCTCTGTGTGATTGTCCTTAGCATCTGTGAAGAGTTCATCTGAGTGTGTCACCTGCAGCAGGGGAGGGTGAAATCATGGTATGATTTGAGATGTTTGAGATGCAGGAGAAATGTGTGTTGCTTGGCACATGTGCTGATGCATTAGTTGGGAATTGACTTCATTCTTGGCTTGCATGTGCATGAGCATCTGCAAACACAGGCCAGTTCCTGAAAGGCACTGATTTTAAGTAGTGTTATACAGGCATAAGTAACTGAGGTTGCTACTAAAGGATCTCTTGATTTTTTTTATTTCCCCCCCTCTTTCATAGGCAGACATGAAACAGTTGGTGCAAAGCTCTTGGAATCTTACCAGAATTTGAGGTAAGATTTGCAAAAGAACAAACAGTCTCAGGACACTGCAAATTTGTGTGGCTGATGTATTTTGTGTTATAAACCAACCAGTAGTTTGTATTCCTTTATTATGAAAAAAATCAATACTTTTGGAGTTCAAATGATAAAATCATAGAAAAAAATTTTCACTTTTAGCTGTCAGCAATCCACAGATTCTAACATACAACAGAGAGTAAGTACCACGTTTGGAGTAATAGTATGTTCCTTGAAATGAAGGGCCATGCATTATCTTTGTTTTATCTGCTTATATTTTTTGCCTAACTATTTATACAATTCTGTTAAATTTGCAAAGTACTTTTAAATGATTGTAAATAAGTTATTTACTAGGTGTCATAACAGCATGATTATTTGTTTGATGGGAGATATTGCTGATATGATAGTTTTACAATAAATAGTAGACGAGAAGTCAGACACTTTCACTTACCAAACTTAAAAAAAAAATCTAGTTTACAGTGAATAAATACTTTGACTAGAGGCCAAAACATGACCATGCTTAAGTTATTACCAGTGATATATAATGAAGTAACTGTGTGCTTATTATGTTATTAAAGGAACGCTCCACCTTAAACCAAACCAAAAAACCACAACAGCAACTACGACCAAAACCCAAACCAACCAAAAAAAACCCCTAAAAGCCCCGTGTAAAATAAGATATAAAGAGATGGTCTCAATTTAATATAATTGTCTAGGAGAGCACAGCTGCATAAGAAAAACTTACTTTCAGCTGGATAAGATCCTAACCAAGTCTCACTTTTACCTGGATGTGGTAAAAAAGAATCAAGAAAGGATTCTTGACTTTACCACCTACCTTAGGGTCTGTGATTGTACTGTGATAACAGAATCAGTCAGATTTTTTTTTTTTTTTGGCAGACCAGGACTATTTATTGCAGATGGAATGGCAGGAATGTTTAAAGGGTCTTTAACAGGTCTGAGCCCAGGCAAGGAAGGATCTCTTTAGTATTGTAAATAAAGATGACTGTTTTCTGAAAACATCTCTGAACAAGACATGGGGTGCATTTTACAGGAGTTGTGTTTTAGAACTCAGGATGCAGACTGTAATACTGCCAGCCATATAGAAATCTAGGGAGCCTGTCCTAAATTAGGTCCTTCTGATAGTTCTAATTTAATAATTTTACCTGGAACACCCCAAGATTAAGAAGGTGAAAAGGTAGTCCTAATTCCTAAGAACAGGCAATAAACCTGTGCTGCAACTCTTACAGACACAGGATTTTGACTCAGATATTTACAGAGTGCAGGAAACATGGGTAACAAAGATACTGTGCATGGATATGGTTTATTTATTAACCTGTTGGCATAATATATTAATTGTTGCACTGTTTATCTCTTAAATTTCTAGTAAAATTTCTGTCGTACCTCCAACTCCACCTCCTTTCACAGAATCAGCAGCAGGAACCAATGTGATGGGCAATGTATGTATCTGCAAAATATACATATAAGTGCACCACTTAGGGTGTCTTTCATATGAAAAGATCAGTCACAAAAATGTGGTAAATAATGTGCTGTAACATCCCTCTGCAATATAAATGCAGCCTTTTGTTACTTTGTCATTATTTTTATACTTCATGGGTACTGGGAGATAAAGTTTAGAGGCTATGAGGGCTGTTTTCAATTAGTTTTCAGTTTTTGAGGGAAGTGGTTAACCACTCTACCTGACATTAAAATCTTGCATCTGGTTTTTGGTGCCTCATCGCAGGAAGACTGGACTGAGATCTGAGTTCCACTCAAACCTGAGGGATCCCACGTTCCTGTGACATTCAGCAGTCACATGTCTCTCTCATTACTGAATGAGAAACAGTGAATTTGATGGCTGCCTTTGCGTTGCAGTTTCTAGTGGACAGAATAGTAGAACATGGCTTGAAATTCACAGAAATTGCACTAAATTACTGTTTCATTTAATTTTGGACTGGATCCTCAGGCCCTGGTTTTGAAGCCCATTGCAGTTCTGTAAACATTCTTATGTACTTACCTGGAGTTTGATGAAAACTAAATAGATATTAAAATAGATAAAATTATTAATAATTAAATAGTAAACTAAATTAATAGATAAAAGCATTAAATACCTTACAACAAATCAGTGATGTAACCAGCTGTATTTATGAACTTACTATGTGATCTTTCTGCAAGGAGTTCCACTTACATGTGAAAGACCATGGAACTGAAGAGATTACTTTACATCTTTGTCCATTAGTGTGATAGTTTCCTACTATGTCAATGTATGTCCTCAGATGTATTTGTCTACAGAAGTGAGCAAAGGCCTGCAGCCTTACCAGCTGATTGTTATGTGGTCTGTAGATACGAAACCATGGGAACTTAAAAATATTTTGTGTTTCCTTACTCTTTGCATCTCTCATTTGCAGGAACTTGGAGAGTCGAAAAGGTTTAATAAATCTGTGGAAAACTTGTTTTTGTCTCTCACAACACATATAAAAAGTAAGTAGCTTTCACTGTCTTGTCATTCCAGAGTAACATAGTCAAATATTTCAATTTTTTGGCCACAGTGTTGGCCAAGAAGTCGTTACAAAGAAAAGGCTATCAAGTAATGGCTGAAAAAATTAATGCCAAGGCTGTTGCCAACCTGGAAAATAATACAGGAAATCTAATTCTCCTTCCATAATCTGCCAGTTATTAAATAAACTGATTATATCAAACCAGAACACCTTTCTTGTAAAGATGTGAAAAGACTGTATAATTTTTCTTTTAATTTACCAGGTGTTCAGATGCAGTATATTTAATTCATGTTAGAATAGTAACCAATTTCTGATCTTCAGAAAACATGATCTTCATGTTTTCTGGCCAAATCCCAACTGACCCAGTCAAAGAGTCTATCATTTAACAGGAGTTTAATATTTTCATTCACTGGCAGTATTCATGAGGACTTTCCTCATTCTCAGTCTAGTTGTGAGGAATTTTTCAGTGCACATTTCTAAGTGCTCTCCAGTCCTAGCAACTCCTGTTGCATTCTGATGCTTTTGGTTCCTTCCATTCTCTTACACTGCCTGCTCTTCCTAGGGATGCAGACTGTGTGTGCACCTCTAAGACTAACTACACTTGGGACAGTCAGCATTTGTGGAAAAACAAATTAAAGATATCAGTGACCAGAGGAAAACAACTTCTGAGCCTTAAGAAGATTACAGGGGCTTGCAAATTTGCATGGATTTGAACAAACCCGTAGTATTTTCTTCCTAGCTTCAACTTACACAACCCTACATGTGAGATTAGACCTGAGCAAATCTGGCTTCAGTGCCTTTCTGCCTTTCCCCCTAACTCTTGTTTCAGCTCTTGTTTGGCCTTTCCTTTAGGTTCTTCCACCTGTCTTAAAGACCTGTTCTCCTTAAACTATGCAAATTTAATGTTGTGTCTGTGAGAACACATATTCAAGCTGTGCAAAGACAGCTGTGGTGCCTTGCTCCTGAACAGAAGCATACAGTGGTGTAAGACACTGGAAACAGTAATAGTGGCAGCACAGAACTGGATGCAAAGTAATATATTCAGCTTTCTGTTAGTTTGAAGCCTGACCATATCCCAGAGTTACTGGTAAAGACTGTCAGGACTGCAGCAAACTAATGTATTAATTCCCTGCTACTAAAAGGAAGGTCCTACTCTACTCACATATTTCTTTTCTCTCTTTTTAGAGTCTTATGCTGCTATAATTAGCATCTGGAACCCTCTGGAAACTGGTTTAGCTAATTTAAAGGGCAGAACATTAACCTAGACAAAACACATAGATACTTTTCTGCTGGTTTAGTGAGTTAAATGGGCTCAAGGTAAGATATATGTTGGAACATGTACAGAAAGTGCAGGTCCATGTGATCAGGAGCCATATGAGATGGAGAAGAGCAGAGCAGGGCTTACAGAGGGAGATGGAAGCAAGTTGTCAGTTCAGTTCAGCTATGAGTGAAATCCCAGGTGCTCTCATCCTCAGGTACTGTGGAGCAGTTTAATTTGGGAGAAAATAACAGGCTGCTGCAATCATTGAAGTCAGTAATTAAAAAGTATAGGAGGTCTTACAGAGAGAAAGACTTGGATTTCTTGACTTAAGAAAGGAGCTATTTCAGACAATATGGCCTCTCAGTGAAACCTGGTACTGTGCTGATAAACATTTTGATCACAAGTGTCTAAAGTTAGTACTCTGTATCTTATCTAGATAAGTGTCCTGGTTTGCAGAGGTATTTAATACACCCAGCTCTTGTGTATTGCAGTAAATAAACCTGGAGAACCTTGTTCTGCCTCTGACTCTCTCACTGGAGCCAGTTTGTGTGCATGTCTGAGAGCAGCAGGAGTGAGGGATCAGCGTGTGCAGCACAAAGCTGCCATTGTACAGGCTGCTCCTTTATGCTCTTACCTCCTGTTCCAGTGTGCCTTGGCAGCAAAGAGGAGATCATAATCCAGTGGTGGCCATTTGGTGAATGTAGAATGAATTATTGGTTGTAGTTTTATTTGCAGTGAAAAATTGCCCTTGGCACTAGAGAGTGTGTCAGTCTCACTGATGTTTGGGTAGAGAAGCCAAAAAAGGGAATAGATCTGAAAACTGCAATTTGTGTTTTCTCACACAATAACCTGTTCTTTGTAAGAGAACGTGAGGCAAGGCTGGTATTCCTGCCTCTACTGCTGGTCAAGCTACTCAGATTGTATCTATTCCATTAGAACTCTCAATTCCAGTCTCTTTTATGATCTCTGATTTCACTGTGTATGTTAAAAACCTGGTTTCATTTACAGACATGGCTTAATTGAGCCTGCCTTTGAATAGGTCACGTGGTGCCT
This sequence comes from Nicator chloris, assembly GCA_013400495.1. Classification (NCBI taxonomy): domain Eukaryota; kingdom Metazoa; phylum Chordata; class Aves; order Passeriformes; family Pycnonotidae; genus Nicator; species Nicator chloris. The sequence continues at coordinate 18,194 of WAAE01003588.1, read as the reverse complement.
TAATGGTGTACACAGAGTACAGTAAACATCTGAGGACTGATTACTGCTAAGAACAAAACTAACCCAGAGTGTCTTTAAAAATCACACATGGGTGCCATTGTTTTTGAATACCATAATGTCGTATTGTCTGCTGTCTGAGGTTCCTCCACAGAGGTTCGTGTTGTGAGAGAAGTGTTTATTTCTTCTGTATGAATTAAACATATGATAGCTATTTCTTGTGCTACTTATTAATTTTTAATTCTTCATGAGAGTCTATCTGGGATTGACAACAAAGTATCTGCAGTTGAGCCTGCTCATAATTCAACTTCAGAAATCATGGATGAGTGCTGCCCTTCCCTTTAAGTGAAATTCTGAGTGTACACTGAGGAATAAAAAGTGAAAAGTGGGGCATTAAATGTCCAATTGTTCTGTAGATTTATTTGCTAATAAACTACATGTTACTGAAGTGCTAATTCAACAAGGTGCTTAAGTATGGACATAAGCTTATCCATATGAGTCATGTTATTGAAGTCAATGAGGGCTATTCAGGTTCTTAAAATTATATGGGGTTTGGGACCAGAGTATGTAATATCCCTCCTTTCATCCATATTTTGGATACATTTCTAAATATTTTCCATTATGATCTTCTTTCTACTTTTCATTGTTCTGTTGCTTTATGTTGTTATAATGATTTTGCTTTTATCCTGAACCAAATCAAACCACTTTACAAATCAAACTATACATAGGGACTGTAGTAGCTGCTTCTGAGAGGAAACTGTATTTGATGGTTTACAATTCCTTGCAGCAGCTATAATGATAGGCAGCAAGGAGTATAATTTCCAGTTGAAACAGCATGAAAGATTTAGGCAGTCAAAATATAATTATATACAATATGAGAACCACTTGTCTTCCCATCTGTTTCTTACTCTTAGGAGATCAATGCTAAAGGTGCAGGATGACAGTTTGAAAGCTACAGAATTAGCCTATAAATTTACAGAATTGCTTGCAAAGTTTGTTATCGTGGCTTTTCTCTTTCTTTTCACTTCAGAAATATCAAAGTCCCAGAATGATATGGCTGACAGATGTGTCCTAACCACAGATTATGGGAAGAATGTGGAAAGAAGAAAGCAAAGAAGGAGCCAGTCTGACACTGCAATCAACATTACAAGCAGGGTATCCATATTATTATACACAGTCTCTAACTGTAGGAGCTGTTTCAGAGTGAGATATATTTGTGAGAGTCACCATGTGCACAGTGGAGTTTTGCATTTATTTTATGAACAGGATGTAGCTGATGTTCACTGACTGTGGTCAGAACTCTGATTCTTCACAAGTTTTTGACAGATTTTGCCCAGTTGGTGTCAACCCAGAGTGGAAGTGTTAGACTGAGATTTTTACAAAGGGAGGGAAGGATGGCGAGAATGGGACTCTTTGCTCTCAGGTGCTCACAGATTCTCTTGAGGCTGAATTGCTACCTGCTGTATGTGATTCTTGGGCTGCAGGGAGGTGCTCTGTCTTCTCTTCTTGCTGCCCCTTTTGCTGCTGAACAGGACAAGCTATGACCATCCCAAACCCATCCCAACATTTTCTGAGCATTTTTTAACTTGGCAGGGAGAAAGCATTGCTGTTAGTTGCTATGCAACTTCCCTTTTCCTTTTGCTTTGGTTACAGTCTCTAGCTTTCAGTGTTTTCTTGAGAAGTTTGAGAAAAATCCAGTCATCTGTTTTCCTACAAATTGTGCAGGGCTGAAGATGATCTCACATTTCTGCTTTAGAGTTACACTGAAGATTTTGTTTTGTACACTTTCAGCTCTCAAGTGACCAAACTTTGTCCATACTCAGTTTTTCACGTTGTGGGTACTTACTGAATTGCCTCGTTCATCTGAATGAGGTCAGTGTGGTTTGCTAAGTGCCTGGATTAGATGCTGAGAAAAGCCCTTGCTTTGGGCCAGACCTTGTGGCACACATTTCTCACAGCTCCCTTGTGCACTTTCTTGCTTTCCTCAGAAGTGTTAGGTGCTGATAAATGGAAGAGACAGGATGTCAAATTGCACGGACTGGGCAGTTTGAATTGGCCCAGCAAGGTCTGAGAACTTCGTGAAATCAGTTCTGATACTTTTGTATGCAATTAAATTATCAATAGAATTGGCAACAATTATTCATTGTTAATTGCACCTGAGTGCAATTAGTGCCTGAATGCTGCTTTCATTGTGGCAAGCCACACTTTGGTGTTAACTTTATTCCACAGGCAGAGCACAGCTCTTCTGATGCATTGAAAAACATCGGAGTTGGAGACAATGTGAATTCAGACTATGCTTCCTTGCATGCTGATCACAAACAATCTGCCACGTTTTGAAGATGGATATGGATTCTTTGGCTTCAGAAATGAATTAGTAGGAGAATCCAAATTATTTGGATTATTTGTGTGGGTTTTTAATTGCCTGTTTAAAGATTTAGGACTTATGTCCACACTTTGCATTGCAGGTTTTGAAAAATAGATTTCAATGTTTGTGTGCCAGAGCACTATTTCTGAGTCATTTGAACCAGTTGGACTATATTTGAGCTAGAATTTTAGTTTTGCTAGAATTACTGTTGATTTTTTTCTTGGAAATGTCCTTCAACTTTGTTTTCCTTTAGGAAGGGTAGCTGTTTACGTCCTTACTAGAACTATGCCTTAAGTTATAGGACAGAACCTGTTTTAAATTACACTTGCAAAACAACTAATTATATTTATAAGAAAATATCCTGTTGGAATCTTACTTGTTATGATCTTCACCTCAGAGAGAACTTTTGTTTTCAGAGCATGAATCAGCAGTGGCTTTTCCTCCTAGAAATGGTATTTTTCTCTAAGGAATTACTGTGAAGTAGTAACTGCAACCACAGGTTTGAATGTGCAGTGTTTAAGACTGGGGCACAACTTAAGCCTCAAGAACACTATCTGTTTCTTAAGCAAGTTTTCTAAATTTGTGATATGTGCAGAGCTTGATTCCTTCAGATTAAAGTTGAAAGAGATTATATTTAACCTCTGTATTGCTGGAAAAAACCAAACTCAATGGCAAGAAGTACCAGCCAGTGGAAAATCTGGATTTTGAGGGCTTCTCATCATCAGAATCCCTAAGTTTATTAAGGGAAGTGCAGTCATCCCTGCCTCACTGGGGGAACAAGTAGGCATGTGCCACATTTGGGAGCTGTTTGTGGTGCATTGGTAACTGTGGGATACTTCTGCTGTGGCAACAGAAGCAGACATTAGAGCTGGGCTGGGCTTGTGTGACCTGCTGCTGAGTTTAGCACTGGTAGCTGTGTTGCCTTGTCAGTCTCTAATGTTCTGTACCCCACAAGAAGTCTTTCTGATCCAAGTAGAAACTAAAATTCATTGTGTGGTAGCTTGTTTTGGTTAGCAAGTGAAATTGGTTGTGCTTCAGGTTTATAAAGCAGAAGACAGTTTGTCTGCTAGGAAATACTATTTTGGGTTTGCTTGGGGGTTTTGAGGCTGTATTCTGAATGCATTTTCTGTCTGTTTCCCCCTCACAAGGTACCTTAATTCTTGCATCTGTTCTTAAGGAGGGGCACTTAATGGACATCACAGTTTCTGTGTGTTATAATAACAGCAAACAGGTTAGGGGTTTGTACATCCTGGTTTTTTTTCAGAAGTAATCTCACTGTATTATCTCATCTCCTGTCCTCATTCTCTAGTGCTTTCTGCTGACTGTGCAGGAGGGATTCTTTTGCATTTCCTGTTTCCTTTGTGCAAATAAGTCCTAATCTTTTCTGTTTCAGTCACACTATATTCTTTTTAGTCTTTCAGGTAATCTGTTACACAACTTTGTAAAAGAAATTATTTTCTTAGATCCTAACCACGTAAAATTTCTTACATTGCTTTTTTCCTGTCCATTGGAGTGTCGACATACTTTTCATAGATTGTATTATTCCCAGGAAGTGGTGTGCCAGAAACACCAATATTTTGAGCATATTTCCAGCCCTATGTATTTGTATTTCAGCACTTCATTCAATTAGCTGTTGTTCTTGGTAACAGAGGTGGCTGAAGATAAATCTCAAGGAGTTTTGATTGATATCGATAACTCTCTCAGAAATTATCAGGGTTTTCATGGGAAAATAGGAAAGGTGAATGGACTTAGTCAAAGCAAAGGCAAGAAGACTTTGGAAATTTAAACTTTTTCTATAAACAAAGCTTGATAGGAACTTGTCAGCCTGTTTCTGTTTTCAAATCTCTTTCAACTTACGTTCATTCTTGCATAGGTAAATATAGGCATGTGTCATGTATATTGCAAAATAAAGTTTTTAATTTCCTAGAGGCAAGATTATATTTTCTTCCAAAATTACTGTTTTGTTAAGGCCTAATAAGGACTTTTATTAGTATATTGGTACTTTTGGTGTGTTATTAGTAGACTGCTCTTAGTAATTGCAGTGGTTGTGACCCTTAGACTAGATGGTGGTATGCTGATTTAAAAAAATTAATATAAAGAGTATACCACTAACTGAGTGGAGGGACTTATAAATCAACATTTAAATTAGGCTACTACATTATTTTTGAAGGTGTGTCACCTGCATGACCCTAATCAGTGTCAGTTGTAGATTGTTACTGAATTTTCTTCTGCTAGCATTCTTGAATCAGGGCATTTTTCTCAAATTGAAAAAAAAATTACTCTCTGAATTTCTTACAGATGAAAAGTACACCCAGTCTGCAACAGCTCATCACTGGGGCCCAAAATGACAGTGAAACTCGGAGCAAAAGTAGCTGGAAGGAGGAAGAAGACATAACCAGTCCCACAAGTGATGCAGTTTTCTGTGATGGCAGAAAACATGTAAGTAAAAAGTGAAACACAACAGAAGAGGTGTTTAAAGGGAACAGATATAAAAGCTTGTGCAGAATGTTGGGGTTTTTTGGATTATATTACAAAATGAAGGGAGAATTGCACTTGAGTTTTTATCTGATGAAAGACTGATGCCTTTGGCACAGTCCTCATAGTAACACTCTGAACTTTTTGAAGCATAAGGCAAATTAATAATGGATAATTGATGGATATATCATGCACTGATAATGAATAATTGATAGAGCAGCTTCTTCTGAATTTTGCAAATGCAGCTAACGTTCTTCCCATTTGATTATTAGGATCGGGTTATGAATGTGGTACTTTCTCACCCAGTATCTGGCTTTTTCTCTTCAAGCTTCATTTACCAGAAGGGTTTTGTCAGTCTGCATGAACTGTGGTGTTGGAAATGTCAGTGGAAATTCAAATGTCAGAATGCCAGTGAATGAAGAGGAAACTGACAGTGATGGAAGCCAGGGGAGCAGTTCATAGGCTTAGGGGATGACATTGAATCATCCTCTGTTGGATGGCATTTTGAATACTGCAAATGAGAGAGAAGGAAGCTGGTTATAAATGAATTCAGTACATGCTTTAAAGCCTCTATGATTAACTGTGGAAGCTAATTTCTATCTATTAGTAATGAGGTTATGCAAGGTCAAGTATCCAAAGAATTCATGACTGATCTTGTAAAGAAAGGAACTAAAATGACTTCAGGAATCAAAATTAAACCAGGCTGCTCACTTGACAGAGAAGCAGAAACACGCACAGGGACCTTGGTGCTCTCTCATAGTTCACTGCACTGTGGAGTTTGAGGTGTTAAGCTGACAAATGGAAAACAGTTTTGTATTGCATTTGTGATTCCAATGACAACCATTTGAGCTGGGCTATAGAAAGCTCAGGCTTAAAACTGAAATATTTCCTGCTATCTTATAAAGTTGGAGGTCAAATTCCATTGAGCTTCTCTTTATGGATATTTGTTGGATGTTCAAGGCTACTCCATAAGAAATGTATCTTCCAGAACCTCAGATGGCATTGCTTCCAGTCATGCCAGCAAAAGTACAAGGCATTAAGTCATTGCTAAATCCCTGCTCACTGAACCAAAAGTGGTGACTTCCATATAGAATGTATGGGATGCCTGATCAGGTGGGAGACATATGTAGTGATATTCAGTCCAAACATTAATCATAGCACCTATGCAGCCTTCCTAAACAAATAGGGTGTTCTGTGGAATAAATGTGAGGAACTTTCACAGAACTTTGTTTTAGGACATAGGAGCTTAGGACAAAACTTTGTTTGCATTCCATTGCCATAAAGGATTTTTGTGGAAAATAAGCATTTGCTGGTCTGGTGAATAAAAAGATGTTAGTGAATGAAAGTGCAGAGCTGAACACAGCTGCAAGTTAGATTGATTACACTGGCACACTTCTTGTGGAGGGAGCAAGACTATTTGCAAAAACCATCAGGTCAAAACAGTCCTTGTGCTTCTTTTGACTTCCTCAGTAAGCACTCTAAGCCTCCTTTTGACACGTGTGTGTGTGTGTTGCTTAGAGCTTAAAAAGAGAGTAGGTAGCCTCTTTAATCTAATAAATCCGTTGGTGTGAGTTGAATATTTGGTATGCTGTACAAAGGAAGAAAAGCATCTCCACAGAAGAGAGATATGATCTTGCAAACACTGCTTTGCACTCGTAGCTGCTGGGTTGTGCAATGCAGAACTCCTTGGTCAACCAGTCCTGTGTGGGTTGGTGTTTATTTTCAGGGGGAGGAGTGATCTAACACAGATATCTTAGCAATCTAGGGTAGTGTTGCTGAGAGACTGATCACAACAGTGGTGCCTTCGTGACAAATGCTGTGTAAAAAGTTTCTAGGGCTCACCTTAAAGAGTATCATTATAAATGAATGGAGATCAAACTGCTCTGAGTTGATAATTTGTTACAGTGAAGGCAAGATAGCACCCTAGAGTTACGTGTCTGGGCTGGGCCACAGGAAGGATTGATCTCTTGCTTCTTTGCAGTGTCCTGCCTTCTGTAAATGCTTGACACAAGTGCTCTTTATATGTGTGGATGGACCATATATAAAGCATCCAAACCTTTGCCCCAAAGGTGGAAGTAAATGAAGGGAGAACAAAGTGGCTGAGGTGAACTAGGGAGCATCATCTTTATGCACCCACATACAACAGCTAGAAGTATTCATGGTTTAATCTCTCCTGAATGGTCTGCAATACAGAGTGCATAATTTTTATATAGAATTGGGACATCTTGTAAAGTATTTACTGGATGTGCAGGCCACTTTGATATTTCCTCTAATACATGGTAGAGCCAAATGTCTTGGTAGTGTACCCTACTATGAGCTATGTATTAAAAGCAGTCTAATTAAATGTTTTTTAAATGTTCTTAGGTTTCAGAGAGTTTTTTTGCTCCCTTTCAGACACTTAGCCCATTTTTCTCATGGGAAGCAACGTAGCAGTTTTACACGAAAACAGTTTCTAGATCCAGAAGTTACTTAAAGCTTTCTCTCAGCCTAGAAAGTTTACTGAAGAGAAGAGGGCAAGGCAGGAGAATTGCAATTACAGTCATGATTTTCAGGGATGTTATGGAAGCAATGGAATGTTTTATAGAGATTACCCTAAATTTCATGATTTGCAATAGCTTTACAGTGATGCCTGTAAAGATACTGACTGTTAAGGGAAATAAATGTTTTGTCCTGTTTCGTCTGAAGCTTTACCAGACGTTTGTCTTTTCTTAGGGGAGTTTGTACAGTCTTAGCAGCACTTGCACTGAGGCTGGCAATTTTGGCAAGGCTAACATCACAGGAGAAATAGAGTTTGCCTTAAAGTACAACTTCAGAGCTTGCATCTTGGAAGTTTGCATCAAGGGATGCAAGAACCTGGCTTATGGAGAAGAGAAGAAGAAAAAGTGTAACCCGTAAGTATTTCTGTAGAGAAGAAGAAACATAAGGAAAATACTCTGGTTTTTACAATACTTACACGTGTTCTGAGTGAAATGGATTGATCTATGATTGTGTGCCATACTGGCACCTTCAGAACATCCAACATACACACCAACCCTTTGCACATATACACGCTGCAAGACAAATAGGTTTCATACCGGTTCTTATTCCATGATGACCATTTTATGCTAGGAATTCTTTCCCTGCCTGTGAGCAGGCTGTTGGATATGTGTTGCTGGTGAGTACCTTTGGGCCTCCAGAATAGCTGTTCAGTTTTTAGTTCTTAAGTTGTGGCTGAAACATGAGGTGTCCCATTTCTAATTCATGTGCTGACCCATTGTGGGTCACTGGTGGTTGCTATACTACTTGGGTCCTTCCATCTCCTATGCTAAAAGTAACAGTTCAGCTGCTACAACATATTTTAAAATCTGAAGCTGTTTAATAATGTGTTGTTGTAAGAGGAAGAAGTAGATATTTCCTTGCATAAAATACGCAAGAAACTTTGCGTAGAAAATTTTGGTTGGATAATTAAGCCTTGGTGATTTCTCTCTTTATCACTAAAGAGTCCTCTCTGGCCACTGATAGAAAATCACCAGGTGGAATCCTTAACTACTTGTTCTTGCCCCTGCTGTCTCACCATGTTTGAGCATTTGAGTGCCCGCATTGCAATCCTGGACTTGCAGTCACCTTCACCTAGAAGGATGGTGGATTTTGTGCAGATCTTGCAGAGAATATTCATAAAGACAAGCTTGGTGATGAGCAGTGCCTTGCTGGAAGAGCAGCCTGTGGAGAAGGGCTCTTTGGGAGCACTTCAGAAGTGGGTCAAGATTCTCTAAGTCCCCTCAGAAGTGGGTCAAGATTCTCTAAGTCCCCCGGTAATTAAGCCAGGCAAACAGTTGCAGGAAGCCTGAAAGGCGATGTGGGAACTGCCACGTAGTAAACATTATGTTCTCTATGGGTATATATTTATATATTTCTGTTGGTTTCCAAGCCAACTGAAAAAGTACAGCACACTTATTTGACATGCTTGCTGAAAAGCAGGCTTTTCACTGATGTTTAAAACCTGATTAATTATTGAGCTTATTTGCTGGTTTGAAGTCTGGCTGGCTGTGTTTTTAATTAAATGATCTGGGCTCATAGAACAAGAAGCTAAATCTTCTGGTACCTGTATATTTTAAAATGTAGCTTTTATTATTGATCAGTTTGGAAAAAATAGGGAATATGTGTAAGCTCTGTACTGATGGTATGAGATACAGCTGATTTTATTTACCCAGTAAGTTAATCAAGAGGCTGTTTTAAAATTCATTTGAATCATAATATCTGAAGTATGATAAGTACAGTTTTAAAATGCTTTGTATTATGTAAACAGCCACTCCTTTCTCTGACAAGCTGGAAGCACTCTCTATTGCTGAAATTCTTTAGTTTTGAAGCCATTACACAAGTAAAGCCCACTGAACTGATATTAAGGGGAATATTTAACTATTAGTGTTCACTTGACCTACACTTGAGAAACTTGGGGTATGAATCATTGGTGCTTGATATTGGTCCCACTCAGCTTCCAGAAATTTTTTTGCTGGTTTTTCTTGAGTCAATGTTAGGGCAATTTTGAGCCCTTTAGACAATCTCCCATTTTCATTCTAGTGGCTGTTAGAATAATTAGCATTTCTAAGAGCTATGAGTTATTCTGTAACTATACCTGATGTTGTGAAGATGAGATTTTCTTCATGAATGTTGAGGAACAAGTAGAAGTGATTCTAAAGTTGACTGAGTTTATATTTTTTTTTCTTTGAGCACATAAAATGCTGTTTGTTTTCATCATAAAGCTGTCACTACAACTGACAAGGTGACTTCTTTAGGGGGCTGTTTTATCAGAGGCCAAGGGTATGAAAACAGTTCCCATTCAGATCCTAATCCCTTCCCAAGTACAATGGAATTGAAACATTAGCTGAATGGTACACAAGGATCCTTATAGTCTATCTGCTTTTATTGAGAAAATATATAAATCATATTTTGCCATTTTATTGCTTGGAAACCTACAAAGTCAATAAAGTTGTTTAAGAATTAGGAAAAATCTCCTCTCATCTAATTGGTTTTTTCATTTGATCCTCCCCACTCCTTCTGATCACCTTCCATGTATCTTTATCTCCAAGGTATGTGAAGGTTTATTTACTTCCTGATAAATCTCCTTGGAGTAAGAGGAAGACAGCTGTCAAAAAGAGCACAGTGCATCCGGAGTTTGATGAGACTTTGAAGGTATGGTTTGCAGTTCCATGCTGCTGAGTGTGCTTTTCCATGGTACAATCCTGCAAGTTCTGAACTGACCTGGTAGGGCAAATTTAGGAGTCACTGAAAATAACTTAAAAATTTATGTTTTTTCAGTCTAAATAAGAGAGTGTTGCTTTTGGATCTGCAACAGTAAATTGCAAACCATAAGAGAAGTCTGCCTTCATCCAAGAAAGTACTTGTAGTGAATACCAGTATTGTTCTGATTTACCATGTGTCTTCCATAGCTGCTTTTTCTTGTACATTCAGAAACTGGATGTATTGCAGAAGAGTTGGAATTTTACACAAATATCCCTTTCAAGGGATACCCCTTTGGTCAGTGCCACTGGAAGTGTCTCTACAGTTAACTGTGTGCCAGCTGAAACCCACCATCTCTAAAACAGTGTCTGCTTCCTTTTCCCTCTGCAACTGATGCCAGGCTGTTTCTTTGCACTATCTAATTTCAAACATTAATAATCCCAGCAGAGAAGAGTAGTTATGCTTTCAACTCCTTAATGCCTTTCAGTATTGCTTCTTGCATCCTTGTTGGAATTGTGTATAGGAAACAGAAGACATTATTCTTACTTCACAGACACTTCTTTAAATATGAAGCTGAGTACTGTCAGCCAGGAGAGCCTGCATTAGTTTGGTTGTTCCCTGCTTTCCCAGCTCCACTTCTAGACTCAGATCACTCAAACCATTTTTTGTGTGTGTGTGTGCTTTGGCAAGCTGCAGGAGGACATAAGATGATGGGTTCTTCAGTAACATACTGTCTTGGAAGAGATATGACACAATGTTAGTGAAGAGGCAAACTTGTATTGCTTCTTGAACTACACAAAAGTTTCAGTGTTACCCCCAACTCTTGGTGTGAACATCAAGAATCAGTAGTGAGTGAAACAACCAAAATGTTTGTAAAGATCACAGTTAAAGTTTGATAATAACATAAAAGGATTTTTGTAATGTATGTGATTCTTATACAGCCCAAAGCCTTTCTATAGGGTTTAAACTGGCAGAAAAAAATGGCCAGAAGCTGAAATCACTGGTCCTAATTTTATAGTCCTTTTTCAATGCCAGTCAGGCAGAAGTGATTGGAGGAGAGTGAGTGCCATGCCTGAGCTGGCTGCATAAACTCTAAAGGTGTTTACTTAGAAATATTTAAAAATAGTTTAATTATTAGTTTATCAAGAGTGGCAAAAATGGTCAAAAAGTGCATAGCACTACTGCAGGTGAACTCCATTTAGACACTGAGATCCAGCTGAGTGGGATTCAGCTGCAGGTTAAGGTGCCTGCATTTGGAGGTAGGTGCATGTGTGAGAGCTGTGTGAGTGCTCTTGGGAGTCACTGGAGGCCAGGGTGACTCAGGGTGATCAGCCACAGAGCCCACACCCAGCTTGTGATTCAGCAGCCTAAATATGGGTGCTGATTTCCTTGCCTGTGCCATTGCCTCCAGCTTTCCGTGCAGGTCACCTGTGGGCTGGGTTTGCCTGTCTCAGGGGGTGTATTAGATACCCAGCAATGTCTCAGAGGGCTCTAACTATGTTTGGAGAGTGGATCAAGGCTTTGATTAGTCATCAGCTGAATTACTTCCTTGCCCCTGCTGACTGCATTAAGTAGATGTCCACTGACCAGAATGGAAATTTAAGAACCATCATTAGGGTGTCTTCTTCTTGAACTGGCTTCCAGAGCAGCCCTGTTCTGCTGGGAGTGTAAACATATATATATATATATATATAAAAAATGTATATATATAATGTGTGTGTATATATATATGTATATATATATATATATATAAACAAAACACAAAACAACCCAGAAAAGAAAAAAACAAAACAAACAAAAAACTCCAACCAAAACCCCCAAACCAAAAAAATAACCAAAACACAACAAACCTCAGCAAAAATGGTCAAGAATTATTTAAAGTTCTGAAATTATAATCAAAAACTTTAGCAAGGCAGGTCAAGGTATTCCTGGAATGTTGTTTCCTATTTGAATGAGCAGTATTTAGCATGTATAGTATATAAGTAGTTGGGGTTTTTCTCAGATTGCAAAGCACACTCAGACAACATGGTTCTGTCTGCATGCAGAGGCCTTCAGTCATGCTGTGGCTGGGCTTCCTGGGAGCAGGTCATGAGCCTGGGCCTGCTTTCATCCTGTGCATTGCTCTGTAAATGCTGTTTCTCTTTCTAGTACAAGATTGAATGCTCCCAGCTGAGCAGTCGGCAGCTTCAGATCTCTGTGTGGCATGCAGGAGCTCTCAAATACAGGGTGTTTTTGGGGGAAGTGGTGATTCCCCTGGCAGCATGGAATTTTGAAGAGGACTCGATGCAGTTTGACTGGTACCCGCTCAAACCCAAGGTGACTCTAAGTTTTTGTGCTTAATTGTACCTAAAGAGCAAGATGTAGTGAAAGCTGTGGGAAAGATCACCCCTGTGAGATCGTTGAGGGGAAAATGCCGTCAATCCAGCCCATTAGCAAGATGTGTTGGAAACACAAATAAGCTATGAGAAGGATGTGAGAATAAGCTGTGAGAATGATTGCAGTAATACAGCCTTCTGTATGTCCCTTTCTTCAGCTCGAGAAGCCTGAGGATGATCTTATCCAGTACAGTGGTGAACTCCTCGTGTCTGCAAGGCTGTCGGTGCCAGCCCAGTATCAAAGCCTCCGATCTGAAGGTATAAAATGTGTTGCCATACACATGCTTAGCAGTTGCTCTCAATGATCTTCGAGGTCTTTTCCATCATAAATGATTCTGTGAATTCCTTGGCTAGAAAAGAATTGAGGTCAATGAAAGACTGGCAAAGTGTCCGTGTAATATTCCTGTATGGGTTTTTAAACAGCTACAGCAAATGGTGCTTTGTGGCGTATCTTAGATTATTTTAAGTATCTTAAATTATTTAAAATCAAGCTTTGTATATTTGTTCTTTTTAATACCAACAAAAGTTGTATATTATAATGGCAGCAGTACGATGCATCCGGCTGTTTTCCAAACTTATGCCAGTTGTGATGTTGCCAGTAGAAGTTGTTCTGGAGGTGAAACAGCAGTGCTGCTGTCCAAGGTGGAGACTGGCAATTTGGGGAAAATTTGGAAAGAAAGTATCTACAAGGATACCAGACCAGCACCCTTGGCTTCCTCCGGTGGTCTCCTCTTAGGGAGATTGTTTCACTTGAAAGGTGTTAAGTTCAAAAGGTATAGTTAGGATTCAGTTTCTAGTAATGAAAACTTGTAAGGTACACTAAGTATTACTGTAGTATGTCAGAGCAAGCACCTGCTGGAGTGAAATAAACCCTTTGGGAGGGATAGGAAAACCTCCTTTTCCTTACGTCCCCAGACCTTAGTGAGGTGTACAGGCATTCAGAGCTCTAGAAGTGCTCTCTATGTGAGGACCACAGCAGCAGGTAGAGACCAATAGGAAGCTCTGATGAACTGTTTTGTTATTTTTGTTGCCTTTTCTTTTCCAAATGACCCCAAAGTTATCATCTCTGCATCTTCTGTTTCTCCTCCCTATGCACACCTGTGTCTTGGGTCTCGGCTCTGTGCCTTGAGCTGTGAGCGGAGCAGTATCACACAATGGGTTTTGCTCTCTCCCCTGCTTCTGACTGTTCCAGAGAAATGCTTCTGTGTGTACTGCCCTGTGTTTGCTTTTTACAAACACAACAGAAAGCTTTGTCTTTGGAACAGGGATCACAAAGCAGCCTACTACTCACTGCTTGGTTTGCTTTGTGTGTGAATCATTCACTGTACAAACATTCAAATCTTTGAAATGTTCCTAGTCCAGCCTTATGACTCCTTATCTCAGTAGTGCCACTTAGGCATTCCCCTACTTACTTTTAGCAGCATCTTAAGCTATGAGCTGAACTAACTGGGCATTTCATATGATAAGTGCTCCTTTTTCAGGAAACAAAGACCAAGGAGTTGTCAACTGCCAGCTTCAGGTTATGATATTTGGGGCCAAGAACTTGCCCATGCTGAGATCTGCTGGAATGCTGAACTCCTATGTTACAGGGTATGTCTGAGACCTAACAGTTCAATAGAGACTGTCACATGTGTTCCATACAAATGTACATATTAACATGTTTTCAGCAGGAGACTGGCATGGGTAAGTGGCATTGCCCACACTCTTACTCAGACTTCCTAGTAATGGTGACACGTGGGTGTCTGCAGAACAGCAGCAGTTCGCAGGGTAGCGATGGGTCCCACCTGCCCTATTGGTGCTGAATTTTAGATTTTAATTATGTCCTTAGATGTAGAGTTCACTAGTTTAAGTATGTGCTCTTAGATACTAGGGGAGGGGGAAAAAAGGTGCAAATAAAGAGGGTGTTGTTACTCAGCTGTACCTTTGCAGAATTAAGTATAGCTCTGGATACACTGAAAACTTTTATCCTCTTCGTTCTCGACATTTTGAAAGAGAAGGAACTGAATTTTTTGTCAGTGTGCTGAGCAGCTTGTATGTGGAATTGTTTCACCTCCTTGCTGTCAGGCACCAGATGCCACAGGAAGGATGATACTGGGGTACACTTACATCTCATAAAGCCATTTCACCTGTTGTGGCACCCGCCTTTGGTGCAATGGATGAGGACTTCATCTCCTGAAAGGCAGCTTTCAGGCACTATTGGGTAGCAGCATGTGGAGCAAAGACCCCTCCAGCAGTCAGTGACAGCAGAGTCAAAGCAGACTAGAAGAGCCTATTGGCAGCTGCACTAAAGGCTGGCAGGAAAAGATGCAGTTCCCAAAATAAACATAAGAGCACCATGTTCTTCTACCTTGCACTAAGGCTGAACTTCTTTGCTATCTAAGGCAAACCAAAGGGCTCTAGTTGGTTATTGGAACTGTTCTGTTTTCTGGTTGAGAAATCAGTAATCTTGCTGAACTCTTTTTTTGGGGGGAAGCTGTCTTATCCTTCCAGACCAAGCAAAGGTAACGCAAAAGTCTCCTGTCCTGAAGAAAGAAGCTTGTCCACAGTGGAAACACTTGTTTGTCTTTGATGGTGTGACCTCAGCTCAGCTTCAGCAATCATGTCTACACCTGACTGTCTGGCATAAGTCAACTTTCAGCTCAGGTGATCAGTTCCTAGGAGGAGCCAAGCTTGGTGCAAGTAAGTTCTTTATCACTGGAAGTTGAAGGTAATTTGAGAAAAAGTGCATTTAATTTATGTCGCAAGCAATAATAATTACACTGTGCTATTTATTACCTGCTATCATGTGCCTACATATGCAGTCCCAGCCTCTGTCCTAAGCTACTTGCAGTCTTGGGCTCTGACCATGCAAGAACTGATACAGGTGCAGCAGATCAAGGTTGTCAGTGGAAATTTCAGGAAAGCCATTTGTTAGCATGGTGATTTTTATGGGTCAGAGCCATGCTGACAAGCACAGAAATGGTGTGGCTCCAACTCACACTGAGATCTACATATTTTTAAAGACTTATTCCTTTAATTGTTTTCTATGAATTGGCTTATTTTAAATAACTTCTTATCAAAAGGAAGCAGCAGAACTAATCAGCTCATAGACTCCAACCTCACTTATATCTGTGCTTGTTATTTTATATCCCCAAATCAATCCAATCAATGAAATACAGAAGGTGAAACTTGCTCCAAAGGGGCTGTTGGAAGTTTGAAGTTTTGGGCTCTGCTCTAACAGAGTGAGCTTTTGTTTCTCAGGGCTGAGAAATGTCTAAGAAACCCTCTGCTCACTGAACAGGTCCTATTTCACTGGTAGTTGAGCAGAGAAGCATTGTCACTTGAAGGCTACCCAAAGGTCTCCCCCCCTTGTTCTCCCAGTGAGTGAAATGCCATGGGTTTCAGTATTTGAGAGGGAAGGGTCAAATGTTTTGGTATCAGCATGCAGTTTACAGGAGTATTATCACTGGTGGTAACTTTTTTTGCTTATCCTAGCCACCACTGGCCTTTCTGCTAGAGCAGGGTCTATCTGCTTGTAAGTGGTCCAAGTCCTAAGCCTGGAATGAGCTGAAGCAGGAGGCTTAGTGTCATCCTATACTGAGCCTGCACACTCACTCTTCTGCTTTTAGTCATACAGCCAAAAATTTTTACTTTGCTGCAGGCTGCACTCTTCAGAGAGTGATCCCAATTTAACAGGATGTAAATAATAGTTCAAAAGTATAAATACCATTTATTCCAACTAGAGCCTTAGGAGCTACAGAACAGCTGAAATTACTGTAGAAGTGGCTGAAAGGGTTGGCCAGAAGTTGAGTAAGGCCAAGTGAAAAGCAACTCTGATCTTTCCTTTTGCTTTCTTGCAGAGGAAGTGCTCCGCAACCCAAACACGTGGATGGACTTCACACTTGTACTGCATTCAGACAAGGAAAACTTTAAATCATGAGAGATTATCACACAACAACTTTTCCTTTCCCATGTCCAATGTTTTAAACTGAAGTGGTACCCACACTTCAGGTCTGGGAAAGGTATCAACTGCAACAGCACCTCTTCCAGGTTTTCTTTGGGAATAGAATTGTGTTTGAACGTGTGTGACATTCTGAATGATTCCTTCAAAAGTTAAGGCTTTAGTCTGTGTCTCTAGCTGGAGTGTAAGGATAATGTTGTTTCTTCAGGAGTTACAGTCTCAGTTTGAGATGCATTATGCTGACAAAGCAACAGGAGGCAGAGAGTGTGCAGCTTTCCATTTGCAGGCCTGGCAGAACTGTTACTATTTAATCTAAAGCACAACTAAGGCTACTTCAGAGAAAATAACTGTTGCAACAAGAAAGTTACATTATTTCACTCTTAGATTGATGTTTTAGCCACAGAATTCAAAAGCAGCTTATCTTTGTCTGCTTGCTGCAAATGGGTGATGCTAATGCCTCTGTGCTTCAGCATTATCTACACTGCCACATTATTTCAGGTGACCCTAAAAAGCTTTGGCCTCTGGCCACATCTCTCTAATGTGTGCTATAGCATGGTGCTTAGAAAGTTAAATGTATAAATCCCCTGTCAGTAGCAGAGTGGGACTACAGCCAATGGACTAAGGGTGGGTGTAATAAGTTCCTTCTTATCAGCTGCCACTGTAAGACAGAATTAACAACTCTGATCCATAGGGTGTACAGCACATGACAAAATTTTGGCTAAGTTTATAATTTCTTCTAATGTAGACAAGCTTAGGGCCAAACTCCTGTGTCAGTTTGCCTTGCCTTGGATGTAGCTTTACAGTCAGCAGAAACTTCTTGTGTACATCTGTAACTAGTGCTGCTGTGTTATATTTCTAGTCCTTACTGCAAGTATTCCCCCTTCTTCCTTTCTAGGTCAGTATGGCTTTTAAGGATTTAAGATTTAAAGACATAGGGACTCATAAGCTAGGCTTGGGTACTAAAAGAGCAGTAGCACAACTTATTCAAAATACACCCCCTAGAAGAAACACTTCACTCCATCGCCTTTGTTACTTTGCAGATCTTTTATTTAAATGATTGCTGCTGCAAATAAAAAAACAAACAAACAAAAACCCACAAAAGATTCAACTCAAGTATAACGCAGCGTAGATATTGTAAATGGAAGAGGTGGCAACATACTGTATCTCACTTTCTAACAGATTTTCAAGGAAAAAAGGGGAGAGTGGGGGAAGGATGGTCACAGAAATGCTCTCTACTAGAGAGAATAAAACTGTGATATAAACAAGCAGTCCCTTCATCTTTGGAGTCTGAAACTTTAAATCAAACATTTAAAAAAATTAGAAAATTTGTTAGAAAAATAGGTGCAGTAAAATTGTATATATTGGATCATGTGTACATATAACAGTTTTCATTAAGTAAAAAAATGATCTTTACAAATAATGCTTTATAGTAAATAATCAGCTGCACTGTATCAGACTACAGTCTTGTTTAGGCATTTTTACAGATGCAAGTCTTATTAAATCTGAAAAGTAACAAAATATACAGAGCAAAACTACTTCCCTTTAACTAGTACTGCAATTCACATATTGCAGTTTTTACATATATATATATATAAATACTACACTATAGCTGATCAGTAATGAAGCTGGAATGCAAACACAGTGGTGTCTTAGATTCCAGGAGTCTTTGCTACTTGTTACGTGAAGAGGGTATCAGTGTTCCTATGCCACTTCTGAGCCATCACTGCATAATTTCTCCAGTTGAGAACAGCAACAAAAAATATCTAATTTCTACACAAAGTAGTTCTGAGGTGTTGTTAGGTGGTTTGGTTTTTTTTGGGGGGGA
>WAAE01003586.1:0-24159 GCA_013400495.1 Nicator chloris | reverse complement strand
ATATTTACTGAATATATTTATTCACGGTAATTTCACTGGTGATAAAGATCTATTCCCAATATAAGAATGTTTTATAAGTTGTTCTGCAGGTACTTATAATTGTAACTAATTTCAACTATTATTACTTGACATAGCTATTGAAGTATCTCTTTACCTTTCTGTCAGAATTTTGTAATTTCTACTTATCTTCCATAGAATCAATCAAGCCGTAAACATATAAGCATATGCTTAACTTCCTGTTAAGTTTAACTTACACTTTAACTCTTACTTTTCCTATGCTAAAATCCTTTACTAAGTATCACCAGCCAAGGTGATGTGTTTTAAATTTTTTTTTCATTTAAGTAGTGATTTAAGACTACATGATATGAAAACTATTTAATATTTTTATTTACTCAAGTTGTTTTTCCTTTTTTTAATAAATCAGCAGCTGCAAAGTACAGAATAAGCACATTTATTATAACAACTCATCTATCAGGAAGCAAAAAACTTCAGTTTGAGATAACACAAAATATATTCCTCTGTAATTGTAAAGCTGTAATATTTTTATTGAAAAAACACATCTGATAAAGGAAAATGAAATTACTCACCAGGTTCTACAAATCCAGCAAGGCAGGTAAACATTCCTGGGGGAAACCTCTTCTGCCTCCCTAAAAGGCAGTGGTTCCCATCTGGATGGATGACTTGCATTATCACAACAGGATCTGCAAAGGACATGAAACAAATGTATTTCAACATTTGAGGGGCTTAAATGTGTGAGAACTTCCAGTCGATTCCATACTAATGCACATAAAGACTAAAAAGATATTGAAATCATAATTGTGTGCATGCCTAGAGTAAGCTGTTATTTCATTTCACTTGGGGGTTTCTCCCTATGCAAGATACCTCTTTCTTTATTTGGTTGTGCAACATACATGCTTAGTAGAAGCAGTTTACTAACCAAGGCTTGAAATGTAGGACAGAAAATACCAAAGCTCATAATCTGCGAAGAGTAGCAGCAGTACTAACCTAGCTATACATCCAGTAAACCAAGAGCTTCTGCAGCAAACTCATTTATTAGCACCTTCTCTTCATCACTGAGGTCTGACAAATGTATTTTTCACTAAACACTCAATACCTAGATGCTTTGCTGACAATGTAAATACTGACTAGATACTGACTACTTTCCACCTTTGACTTTGTTTAGTCTTTGCTATCAGTTTCTCATATGATGTTGCACTTAGACAAATTTTGTCACTTTTGGTCATTGTATCTGTGTTTTTCTTTCTAATTTAGTATTTTCTCCTATTGGTCTAAGCAACCCTATTAACTCATCATCTTTTTCCCTTTTTATTGTCACCTAGTTTTAAGTAAAAAAGGAAAATTTGACCCTTTGTACTCCTGGAACATGTGAGAAAACAGGGATCTGTAACTATTAAATAGCATCAGCAAAATGCTTAAACAACAATAAGACTTAAACAGGAATTAGTGTAAANACTAAACACTCAATACCTAGATGCTTTGCTGACAATGTAAATACTGACTAGATACTGACTACTTTCCACCTTTGACTTTGTTTAGTCTTTGCTATCAGTTTCTCATATGATGTTGCACTTAGACAAATTTTGTCACTTTTGGTCATTGTATCTGTGTTTTTCTTTCTAATTTAGTATTTTCTCCTATTGGTCTAAGCAACCCTATTAACTCATCATCTTTTTCCCTTTTTATTGTCACCTAGTTTTAAGTAAAAAAGGAAAATTTGACCCTTTGTACTGCTGGTACCTCATTTATACTGTTGGAATTCCTAATTGATATTACTTGTTGCAATAAGGTTTGAATTGTCACAGTAATTGTGTATCACAGACTAGTGCGAGAAAGAGAAGCCTGAACTACTTAAACCTAAACAGAGCTGCGACAAACACAGCCTGTGGAGAAACAAGTATGGAAGACCTAGGACAGAAGAAAGCAGCTGAAATTACTAGAAATAAATTGTTTTCTAATGTATGTAATTAATGTATGCATGTAATACAAGCAAGCCACTTTTGAGTGAATATTCTCACCAACTCTTGGATATGATGTGTTGTGAACTCCTTGGAGACTGGGACAATCTTCTTTTAAGCAGGTTTTCTTGTAACCCCCTTCTTCAATCTTGGTTGCACTCCCACAGGTTGGACAGAATCGGTAGCGGCTGTGCCATGCTAGAACAGATCTTGCCTGGGCTATTACTCCTTTAAAACAATACATTGAAAATGCACAAAATCAAATACTAATTCATACTAAGCTTTTAATAGGATAGAAAAATCAAGTAGTGAAGTTTAACACAAAAAATCAAAGTCAGAGTGTGGTTTGAATCATAATCATGACTACAAGAGAAGCTGAGCAGAATGAGATACGCAGACCTTTTTCTTTGCAGCACAGCAAATGCAATAGAACATGGTATTAAAGAGCTACAGGGCAATTTACATACATTCAGAAACAAATTCATCCAGATCAATATACCCTGTTTCTCAGAAAGTCACTTTATGTAGGTAAACTGCCAAAATTACGTGTATCAAGTCTTTTCCAAATGACTATTTTAGGGCTACTACAGGTATTGACATAATAAAGCGTTGTTCCATTTAAACTTAAGGTTCAAGTCAAGATTTCCCTTTATGCTTATGTAAAAACAAAACTGCTACAACAGCAGTCATTAACAACATTTGTTGTTAATGTCCTTACTAACACTAACTCACTTTGGCATCCTGACTTTTCTACACTTCTTTGTCAGATAAGCATCCAACACACTCTTAAAAAGGACTCAGGTTCTCATTTCTTGTAACCAATAAATTCATAATTATTATTTTAATTAATAATTTCATTACTGAAAACTCAGCATTGACAGATTTTTTTCCTTTTTTTATTTTTATAATGTTCATGCATGAATATTTGAATAGTACTGTTTAAAACCCATGATGATCAATAGTTTTACGGTCTAATATTGTCATTGCAGAAATCAGTCCTTTGCCAATGCACATGTTCTTACATACAAAATTCTTCAGAAAACCACTTCTGGTTTTGATTTATATAATAATCAAATTTTTTGATTTATTTATATATTGTGTATATTTGATTTATATTTTTAAAAGCCAGGCTTTTAAAATCAAAATATTTCTAAAGCCACTGAAAACACGATTTCTTTGCAGCGGTTTGTCTTTTCTTTGAATTATACCTCAGGGAAAAGTGTATCTTTCTGATTATACATTTTGTACTTGCTGCATTTTATGCATCTTACCAGCTTCTTTTTCAGGTAACTGCAGTAGTGCTGGCATCGGCGGGTGAAGAAAGTAACAGTCCTCGTGCTTCTGTTTAAATTTTTCAGCAGAAGCAGAATCTATGCTAAGAGCAAACCAAGCAACTAACCCATCTTCATCTTCTTGCAGAACTCTTCCACTGCAAGCAGCCACCAGGTTTACGTCAAACTGAAGTTCAACTCCAAGAAAAATCAAGGTACAGTCTTCAGTTTGGTTCATGTACTGTTCCACATCCTTGTGGCACAGCCTGCAAAGCTTTACTTCTGGTTGCTGTGAGCTCTGTCTTCCTCCACCCAAAGTAACTAAGGGACTTAGATTTGAGAAGAGGATGTATACTGTAGCTGGATGGCTTTGTTTTTTACTTAGCCACTTGGAATCTGATCTTTTATCACTCCTTCTGTCCAGAAGTGTCATGCCAAAATAATTTTCATATTCTTTGACATAATTTGACAAAAAACTGGGTTTTTGATGACCTTTCGCATTAGCCAACAAATTAGCAATGTGTTTGTACCCCCAAAATTCAGCAATGTCCAGAGCTGTCTGTCTTGATTTATTAACGATAGATCTGTCACACCTAAAGAAACAGAAAAGAATTGAGATTACCAGAGTAAGTATGTTTACTGTTGGGATTGATTTGGCTGAAGGAGAAGAACTCGCTCAAGACCGTGGGAAAACCTTTTTTAGTTGTGGTGAGCCATAAGCTCACTCCCAAGATCCTCTAGCTGTTCTACGTAAATTGTTACTAGCAAGTTCTCTCTGTTGCTATTGGTTACTTTTTGCTGCAAGAATTATAATATTCCAAATCTCCTTTTCCCATTGGACCCTTGCCTCAGATCCCACCTTAATCCCTCCCTGTACCTAAATGTATAAATAACCCTGCTCTGCCCCAAACCCTGCTCTTCTCTGGTTCATCCCCTGTACTGTGCATGCCATCCTGTTCGTTGTTTTTGCCTTATTAAAGTTCTGCTTCTGGATAACTGGATCAGAGTCATCTCTCTCACGAAGTTGCCGGTAGCCGACTATCCTGAAGATGTGGCCACCAGTCTGACTATCCGGGCCAGGACCAGGTGGTTTTAGTTTACTAAGGGTCCTGATGCTGTATTATTCTTACTCACAGCACATACATCTGACACTATTAACGTACAAGAACTTCTGGACACTCTGTCTAGAATACACTGGAATAATCTTTAGGCAAAAATGTTTAACATTATGGTGACGAAATATAATTATATTTCTTTATCTTTTGCCAAAGCTGTATTTCACACTTTTGTTGATCCTTTCCAGATTATCATTCACATAAAATTCATGAAGTGGTACAAAGGCAATTAATTAATTAATTAAAATTCCACACCCTATATCATTAAAAAAAGGGCTCAAAACCAGAGCTTTGAAAGTCAGGCTACAGGTCTGTTCCTGATAACCAGTAATCAAAATGGAAAAAAAAAAAAAGGAAAAAAAGCAGCCTAACAAGCATTACTTTCTAGAGGCTACTGGAAGCAGCAACAAAACATTTACAATAAAATATTTTATTGAGGTTAATTGGCTTGCTCAGCCTGGAGAAAAGAAGACCGAGGAGAGACTCACTGGCGTCTCCAACATCCTCATAATGGTAAGCAGAAGTGCAGGTACTGATCTTTTCAGTCTGGTGACCAGAGATAGGACATGAAGCCAGAGTTCAAGGAGTGTTTAGACAATGCTCTCAGGCACATGGTAGGATTTTTGGGATGTTCTGCACAGCTGCAGGAGTTGATCCTTCTGGGTCCCTTCTAACTCAAGATATTCAATGATTTACCATAAAATTAGAATAAACAATACAGCCTCTGCTTCGTGACCGAAGCTGGTTCCTGTAGGGATCTTTTAGTTATCCATATGTCTGTAAAGTGAATCAGATAAGGGAATGTTGCCTCATCACAGATATTTAAATACTAAAACCAAAGAGAAACCCAAACCTTAAGTAAGTTGAGGTTGATTGGGAGGTCAAAATAACACAATTTTATTGTATGCTAATCTTAAATTGGTAAGTAAAACAGAAATGTCACTGTAAACTACAAATTACGTAATAAATACTAGACTCATCAGTTTTTAAAACCAGAAGATGCCGGTAACATTAATGTTGCTGATACACAGGTAACTGTACCACAGGCAAGACCATTTAGAGATTTTACATTAAACTCTGTTGTTTTTGAGGGAATTTGAGTACAGTTTAGAAAATTATTCAGAACTTAAATTACAAGTTTTTGCTGCTAAACCAACTCCTCTCATGACTAGTAACAGGACTCAAGGGAACGGCATGAAGCTCTCTCAGGGAAGGTTTAGGTTGGCTATTAAGGAAATGTTCCTTACCCAGAGGGTGGCTGGGCTCTGGAACAGGTTCCCCAGAACAGTGCTCACAGCACCAAGTCTGACAGAGTTCAAGAAGTGTTTGAATAATACTCTCAGGCACATGGTGTGATCCTTGGAGACAGTGCTGTGCAGGACTATTAGCTGGACTTAATTCCTGTGGGTCCCTTTCAACTTAGGATATTCTGTGATTCTACAATTCTGTGATAAAAAACCAACTGACTAGATTTGTAGAATTATTCTCTGTAATGTTATGAAATATTATTTTCATAGACAATATTTATAAAACCAGCAACTGTAATTCTCAAAATAATTATTCTAGTGTTAACTAAAAGGAGACCAATGAGGCCATAGCATCATCTCACAAACTATATCTAATTGCCTAAGAGAGCAATCATGAAAAGCACATTTAAAAGCTATATTCACTGTTTTTTAGATGAAAAGCATGACTTTAAAACTGTTATCCTGTTTACCAACCGATAAATTATCCAGCATCTCAAGAGATTCCTCAATACACAAAATCTGGCACTGAGATACTCCTCTACGTGCTCTAATGTACTGATTATAGTAGAAACCAGTGGTTCATCTAATGCCCCAGTATGAGCCCCATCACAGGATACAGGTCATGGGTATGACTTAAAACAAAACAAAACAAAACAAAAAACAAAAACCCCAAAAAACCCCGGGTGGGACAATTACTGGAGGCTGCGGAATGCTATGCCTGAAGTTACTCATTAACTACAGAATGAACCAAACTTGCTTTTTTCTGTAATTAGGAGTTCAGAAAGAAACACCTTGGGCTTGATTAGTGTTACACTCAGTTAAACACATTTGATTCTAACTTAGTTTTAGCACACTTTCCATTTGAAGTAACTTTGGAAAAGGTGGGTCTGTCATGTCCTACTGAAGAGTCAGCAAACGTTCTACACAAACAAAGATTCAAGTGGATTACAAATCAAGTTTAGAGAAAAAAATTGAAGTGGAACAATCAAATACACTCAATTTATGTTCAGTACAGTGCTTGGAATTAGGCTGCAGACTTTGCTCTATTCTCTTGGCCTCTGTGAAAAGTGAAAACATAACCTTGAATATCAAAGGAGTAACTTTAGAGATGTTTGTAACTTTTAGACTTTCTTAGCAAATATGAAAAGCATAATGCAACAGCAGAATCCAATTATAAACTGACACAGAATACAGTGTCAGGAGTTTTAGCCCTGAAAATTCTGCCACTATCTATCTGGTAAATTTACTTCTGAGACAGAACTGATAGGGGCAAAAAGGGGGTGCAAAATAGAGCTTTTGAATGGGGTCTACTAAGCAGCTTACCCTTCTTGAAGAAGAACCTGCACAACCTCAAGGTGTCCATTTCTAGCACCGTACATGAGAGCTGTCCAGCCATTCCCCGCGGCCGCATTGACCAGTGACGGGCAGCGCCTGAGCAGCGCCTTCAGCCTGGCTGTGTCCCCAGCAGCAGCAAAGTCATGCAGCTGAGAAACCATGTCCTGATCCAGGTTCTTCTCAAAGTCAGTCATTGTGCAAACTAAGTTTAAAAAAAGAAAATAAAAACGCCTGAGGGCATACCCAGCACTAACAACACGATATAAGTACAAGACTGAACTTCAATGCTGTACAGAAAATCCGTATCACTACCGAAAACACCGACACAACAAACTGTGCCTGTGATTGGTGATATTGTTATTCCAAATAAAACCTTCGTCCCACCCATCTCCAAGCATAGTGAAACTTTACCTTAACAATCAAAACCAGTTTTAAAGAGGCTTAAGGACCAGAAGATTTCACTGTGGAAATATAACTTCTGAGTGTGAAAAAACCACAACGGGGTTTCTAAACCGAAGGCGCACACGCAGGCAAACAGACACTCACACACTGCTGCCGGGACCGCTGCGCAACACAGCGACAGCTTCTATTCCCTCAGGGCCCGCTCCGTTCCCTTCCCCAGGGCCGCGGCCCGGCCCCAACAGCGGGGCCCCGTTACCGTGCGCGGCCCCCGCCGGCAGCCGGGCCCCGTGCGCGGGCCCCGTGCGCGGCCCCCGCTGGCAGCCAGGCCCAGTGCGCGCTCCCGCCGCGCCCCGCAGCGCCGCGGGGGAAGCCCCGCCCCGGCGCGAGCCCGAGAGAAACGGAGCGGGGCCGAACGCGCTCGAAAGGGGCCGAGCATGCCCGAGCGGGGCCGAGCGCGATTGCCCCGCCCGGCCCTTCAGGCGGGCCTTCAGCCTGGGACGCTGCGTTTTCCCGGAGGGAGTCGCCGGTCGTTCTGTGAGCGCCGGTGCCGGCGGGGCCCGGTGGATGCATGGGGTTAAAGGGCCAAGATCCATTTTGTCCTCCTGGCAGGAAACTCGGTGGTTATAGGGAAGCGATCAGATTGATTTTTAGCATTGCTTCACCGCACTAGCTGAAGGCAAGGGTGGGTGGGTGGCAAGAGAATGCGGAAGTAGTTGGGAGGAAGGTGGAGCACCTGACGTGGCAGTGGAGAAGAGTTAGGGGGGACATCGGAGTGGTGTAATGAGCCAGAAGTGTCAGGAAAATTCCACAAACGCCAGAGGTTTATGTCCACAAAGAGGAGTCCTTCAAGTTTTTTCGAAT
Organism: Nicator chloris; assembly: GCA_013400495.1. Classification (NCBI taxonomy): domain Eukaryota; kingdom Metazoa; phylum Chordata; class Aves; order Passeriformes; family Pycnonotidae; genus Nicator; species Nicator chloris. The sequence goes on along the minus strand of WAAE01003586.1, from coordinate 15,952 downwards.
AAAGGGGGGAGAAGACTCCACTGGGGCACACGCCCTCGGGATTTTCTCTCTCGAGGTTTCTGAAGGCACAGCCTCATTTTATCCCAAACTCTAGGCCGCATGTTGCCCTCTTCCCCATTGCTGAGGTACTAGGAAGGTACAGCCTTCCCGAAGCACCTACCACATACCCCCCCCCCCCCCCCCCCCTTGAACCTACCGTCATTTTACCCCAAAGTTCAGAAGTTCAGTCTTGTGCAGATCCTCGTCTATTTCAGGAGCCAAGCTGTCACGGCTCTGCAACAAACCTGGTGCCCAAAGTTAGTAGAGACATTGAGACCCATTTCGAAGATGTTGACACCCATACCTTAACCCTTTCAAATTGTTCCTAAAGACATTAGCTTTCCTCTCACTAAGAAAAACATTGCAAAATGGAGGCTATGCTAGTCCTATAGAAACTGTTGTCCTAGTGCCTTTGCACCTGGCGAGTGCTAGAGAAAAAAAGCGTAGTTTTTGAAAGGTCAAAATAAAAGTTTTGTACTGTACAGGATAATCCTGCAAACTGATTGCAGTTTTCCAATCGCCTAAAGTTGGAATGCAAAGGTTAAGCTAAATCCAGTACTTCCATCAGTATTACATTACTAGTTTTCCCGCTTGGATTTGTATTAAACGTGAATAACTAACTCATATGAAATCTTTGTTTTAATGTTTTATTTGAGATACTCACCATTGTTTTTGAATAGTAAAATGATTGGTCATCAGCTTGCTTTTGAATGTGGCTCTCAGAAGCACCTTCAAGTTTCTGTTTTAGCAATAAAGCTTTAGCTTGAGATACCTACATATATAAAAATATGTATATATGGAAGTATATGTATACATCTACGTAACCTATTACTCAAGGGCAGTATCATTTTTGATTCAAGAGTATTGCAGAAGTTTAGTAATGTATGAAGGGAATAAATAATACAAGGAAACGGGTTTTGTGTCTTGCTGATGGTAGGATACACTCTCCGTGTCCTGACATCGTGTCAGCAGTTCCCAAGGTCCATGATTTTAAGAACTTCTGGTGGAATTCGTGCCCTCTTCCAGTGCATCCTTGCAAAAGCAACTTAGTACCCTTGTTTAAAATGCCAGTAACTATAATAAATTCAAGTGACTCTAAAACTGTAACATAGCAACTGGTGAGTTTGAAAATATTTTGTTTCTACTAACAGATGTAGTTACTTTGCTGGATAAAAGGTTACAAATTCTTGCAAATATATAGATTTCCAGTTAATAGTCACTGAGCTGAATTTTTCTAAGACTAATTTAATGTTTCTTTAGAATGGAAATATGTAATGGTAACTTGCTTTAAAACCTGTTTTTGTCTTTGGTGTAGTCAAGAGCTAAGTAAAACTCACTGAGAAAGTAGACTTTCTCCATGGTTCTTGGATTTTGTAGAAAATAAAGCCTTTACTGGCCAGTATTCATTTGACTTGACTAAGTCTGTTAGCTGTTCAGTAGTGGGGAGCATGGTTGTAAATGTGTATTTGCAAGGCTTCAGGAGTCTGAGGTTGGCAGTCTGAGAATGGAAATGAATACGGCATCACTAATTTTCTCAGATCCTGAAAGAGGCTCTGGTGTCTCCATGTTGATAGTGACTAATGATAGTCTTTTCAAAATGCTTGCTGATTGCTGTGGACAGCAGTCAGGGAGTAATATCTGAATGCCCTAATGCCCTCTTCATTTGGTGCTGCAACCTTTAGAAAAAATTGCACGTGCTGTAAAGAATGTACCTAAGTGCCATTGGGAGCACTGCAGCGATTGGGCAAAATAGGTGTTGTAATGCCTGCAAGAAGTGAGATGACTGTGCTTCTGTCTGGTCTGAATTACCTTCTAAATCTATTTGAGGTAATAAACTGTGCTGAGGTGGATGTCTGAAAAAGACCCCAATAGCTCTCATTTAGGTTAATAGAATTATTAAAAATAATGTAAAATCTCATTATTTTTATATTTATATTATCTAGATTCTTTAGAGTGAGAATCTGGATTGTTCTCAGCTTTGGGGCTAGGTTACACACAAGAATTACCTATTTTTAATGCTTTTCATTAAAACAGTAACAGTATGACAGAAGGTTTGTTATTTCTTCATTTGGGCTTGCACTTCATTCTTAACCTCTCAATTCCACCCGTGTTTCATGAAGGCTGTGTTTTTCAGAGTTGATGTGCTGGGTAAAGTTTAAAAGAAGCTCTGATTTTAAGTTGTTGAACTTAAGTTTTAAGTTCAATGGAAGAGAAAAAAGTAAGACACTGGGTGTGTGAGAGGAATATGTTGTCAAATATTTTAGTTTATGTACATTGTGATTAGTGCATTATAATAGACTATGCTTTTTGCACTTCTTAATTTAAAAATAAAATTTTGGTGCATATGTGGTTTGTCTTAAGGAGTTGAAGTTACGAGGGAAACAGAAATCAGTATTACCTGGCCCTTCAGTGTTCTGTAGTAGTATCCTTCGGAGTTAAACAAGGACTCCGGGACAATACAACTGGTGTCCTTCCTAAGCATCTCCCTGATTCATTTTCAAGCAGTTCTTCCTGGGAAACAATTGGGCAAATACTAAAAGGCCTGATCCAAAGCATCCATTGGTCTAAATATGAGTTTCTTGGTACTGAAGAGATGGAATCCTTTCAATGGGAGTTTTTTCTTTCTTGTAGGACAGATCTGTAACAAAGCTGTATGACAGTATTTATTATGGAAAAGCCCCTTTACACGTATCAGTTAATTTCAGTTTAAAACCCCAAGATACTGTTTTTAGTACTAACTCTGGACCTCAGCAGTCTAGAGAATAGGGAGAATAGGAATTTTTTTAACTCAAAATGCTTTCAGTCAGCTGAACAGGAAGTTTCTTTTGGCTGTGGAATGTACTGCAATACATGCTGTGTCTGAGAAGAAAAAAGTCATGTAGCAGAACCAATCTGCCCAGAATGTGTTCCTGGAAAGTGAACGGTTGTCATATGATGGTTATGAAACAGATTTTCCCCAAGCAACTGATGTGAGGGTAGGAGGTGATGAGTGCTGAAACTTAATAAATGTCCTGAATTAAATTTGTGGGGACAGTATGCACAATATGGAGAGCTGGAAGGCAGAAGCACAAACAGCTTACTTTTTCAGCAAGTGACTTTTGAGAAGGGACCACTGCTAGGAAAGGTCCCAGCTGCTTCCTCTGTGAGGTTGAATGCCTGACCACTGCCCCATTTTCCTGTCCTGCACCTTGCTTAACTTGATTTATCTTGATTCATTGGGGAAAGATGAAGGCACTAAAAATGTAGCTGTTCAATGACCTAGCCTAAAGTGCAATACAAATGGGGAGTTTTTCTAGAGTAGTAATCTGCTGGAGTTTCCAGAACCTGAAAAACTGTGAAGGCTACAGTAAAAGTAGTGTTTCTAGAGTGGTGATGGGGCAAGATTGTTACAGTATAGGTAAAACTATTGTATGTGCTTTGTGACTGATGCAGATTTTCTAGTTGTTCTCCAAATCATTCTTGGGTTTTCAGTTTTTTCCCTATTCTGATTTGGTTCTATTTGTTAAGCACTTGTGTTTAACTGATTGCTTATGAATTTGGACGCATGGCTCCCTGAGTTCTAGACAGGTTAATTTAGTTTCTCAAATTTCTCAGGTGATGACTGAGTTGGTATTTGCATTGTTTAATAAGGGTTGATTAATAAAAGTGGTTTTAATAATCTCTCAGTGTCTGGCTTGCAAGTACTTCCTCGTGATCAGTGAAGTCATATTTTTTGAGTTGAAATAGCTGTTACTCTTCCTATTCTGTTGACTCTCTGAGGCCCAGAACTGGCATTAAAAATATCAGATCGCATTTTTTTTTCAAACTGAAATTATATGATACCTGCAAATTATTTTTTGTTTTAATTATAATTATCTTCATGAAGCTAGTTTCCAGTTTGAAGGATGACTTCCCTTTAATTAAAGTGTATTTTAAAACTAGGAAACTAGTTTTGCTTGTTTTGGAAAAAAAAAAGAGACTTTCTATATATCTGTGGGAAATAGTGTAATCGATACAGGGATAAAGATTTAGATCTTCAAAGCAGGTTTCATAAAACTTCTCTGGGTGAGTTCTTTGTTTTGATCGTATTAACCTTCTGTCTCCTGTGTTCTGTGGTCCTGCTCAAGCCACCAGTGTTGAGCTTGTTCACTCACGCCATTGCCACCCAGCATATGTTTTAGAAACAAGCACTGTTCCTGCTTGTGACAGGAGAGGCTCCTTCTTGTTCTGTAGCTTGTGCTAGCATCCCTCTCATCCCCCTCCTCACTCCAGTCTCTGATGCTGCAGGCCAGGGACACTCACATTCCCAGGTTTACTTCAGTGGCTGGCACCACTTTCCACTCACACACAGGCACATGCAGGTTCCCCCAGGTACCTGCCACTGAGTTGTTGCAGCATGCACATGCATAGGACACTGCAAGCAATTATGGAGAGCAGAAGATAAGAGACTTTTTAATAGAAGATGCAAGAAAATGAGACGCCATCAGGCGCAGGACTAAGCTGGATGAATGTACTGAGTGGCACTGCTTTACAGACAACTGGACCCCTTTGTATCATTTCTGTGTATCTTATATCTGTTCTTCCTTGCTCTCCCGTCCCCTGCCTGTCCCTCCACAGCTCTATTGATTCCCTCACTCCACATGGTTCAGGGCCCCTGATTTGCAGAATGACCAGAGGACCCCTGGGTTTGCAGACTGAGTAGCTGAAAACTCCAGGAGAGTTTTTGTCAAAGTGGTGCCTGGAGTTGCATGATAGCTCAGCAGCTATTGTGACTGGCAAGGTTAGTTTACTGTCACTGTTGACATGTTTGCTTAGTCAGGTGTGTGTCAGTATATTTTGCTTCCTGGCTTACCACTGTTCCTTTGGTTTGCCGAGTGACCAAGTTCCAAGTTAAGATAACCTTGCTGGAATAAACATTCCTGTGCCCTCACGTCTCAGTTTGTGTGGCTGACCAGACCTAGTTGTCATCACCACCTTCCTTATCATTTGATGGTTGGGTTTGTGTCCCTGTATGTTCTTGTGCATGGCTTCCTTCTTTTCTCATTTGCTGTACTGAAAAAAGTGCTTGACCAGATATCCTTAAAAATACTGACACTCATTTCCACATACCCCTACTGTAGCCATGGTGGAACATCCTGTGTCTGCCAGCTTAAATTATTTATCCATCTCCTGGATCTGCTTATGTCTGCAGTCTTGATTCCTATGATAGATTTTGGTGTCATTACACTGCTTTCTCTTTCTTACTATCCATCATCTTACACAGCTTCCATAATTTTGTCCCACCCAACCACAATTATGTCTTCAATATAGTTACTCCAACTGCTACATCCAGGCAGCTGTTGTTCAATTGTCATTTCCTATTCTTCTACTTTTCTCAAGATAGTTTGGCATGCTTTCAGGCTGTTGTTTGCTCAATTTTTAAAGTCCAAGATGTCTATGACTTCTTCAGCAGTGATTAAAAATGTATCTTATGGCTGCAGGTGGATCTGTGCTCCACCATGGCCCACCATGGGCTGCAGGAGTACAGCTGCCTCACTGTGGGCTGCACCTCAGACTGCAGATGGAGTCCAGCTTCAGTGCCTGGAGAATCTTCTACCCCTTCTTCTCCGCTTACCTGGGTATCTGCAGAACTGCTTCTCTCACATGTGGTTACTTCTCTCTCTGGCTGCAACTGCTTTGGTGCAGTAACTTTTTCACCTTCTTAAATCAGGTATCCCAGAGGCACTAGCACTGTTACTGATGCGCTCAGCCTTGGCCAATGGTAGGTCTCTCTTGGAGCTGGCTGGCACCAGCTCTGTTGGATTGTTTCTTATAGAAACTACTACTTACAGACTGCTTTCTAATAGAAACCACCCCTGTAGCCCCCTGCTATGAAAACCTTGCTATGAAAATCCACTGCAGAGCAGAAACAAGTCCTCAATTTGGATCTTCACATCTGCCCCAAAAGTTTGTCCCACAGTCTGCTCTCTTCATTTTAGTAATTTAGTGATGAACATTTTTCCTGAAATTCAGCCTTCAAGACCAGACACTGGAAAGGAAAATTTTTATTCCAACACAATCTTCTGAGCAGCAGTATAAAGCAACCATCATGATAGTATGACTTACCCCTGAAGTTTAGTAGTAGATTTAGGATGGTCTTACATGCTTAAACAGATAAACATATAATTAAATAAATTTATAAAGTCCCCCACGAACATACATCTCATCTCTCTCTTTCTCTCTCTTTAGATTTACAAATTTAAAAAATGGAAATATGTACATGTGCCAAGTTTGAATTTCAGAAATAAAATTATTCTTTAATTTGTTTGCACTTTTGTCTGTACAGAAATCTAGGCTAGCTGTAAAGATAGTTGTAAAGGAAATTTAATAATCTGTCTTTCATTGTTTAGTCCCCTTTGATTAAATTCACAGAAGCCTATTGCTACCATAGAGCTGAAGGCCTAACTTAAATAATAAAATCCCACAAGAAATTGCTAGGTCTATTTTCTAAAAAAATAAAACTTATTTCTGTAACATCTCCTGAATTTCTGTGCTAGGTTTGTTGGCTTAAAAATTAAACAACATGATTTAACAATTTTTTAAATTAGATTATTTACTCTTTAATTTTTTATTATGTGAAAACATCTTAAGAAACACATACAGAAACCTAAACAAACACTTCCAAAAAGCAGACAGAAAGTCTTGCTTGTTTAGAGTGATTATTCTGTGCATTTAAGAAAGCATGAGAAGAAGAAAATTATGCCTCAGCTGCCAACAGAAACTGAAATGAGTTGTGTTTAAAATGGTTAAAAAATCAATGCTGTTTGTATATCTTTCTTATAGATAAGGTGAAATTAGCTGTACAAAGTCAGTAGTTTAAAACTATTGAACAAGAAACAAAATTAAGGTGAACAGGTGGCAGTGCTATCAAGAGCAGCGGTTCTGATGAGCGTAATTGGCTAGTGTTCCTATACTGTCAGCTCTTCTGCAAGAGGTAAGTTAAATACTACAAAATCAGCTGTGGCTTGTGCTTTGGGGTAAACAATAATGAGATACTAGCCAAACTGGAAAAATGTCTTGTTTCAAGTGGTTTCTCCTGCTGCAAACATGAAATTGCTTTCATAAGAAGGGTTGTATTTTGTTCTATAAAATGACAAGCTTATTCTGTGCTTCCTTCTAGATGGAATTGTGAGTGATTACATACAGTTTATGTAAGGATAAATGCAGAAAATCAACAAAAGTAAAATTTGGTAAAATAAGTTTGATTGTAAAATTTAAGACATGCAAACATGTCAGTCCATAATTCTGCTGCTTTAATTACTGAGTTGTTATATCTTTGCTAATGCAATGCTCTTTGTTGATATTTTATAGAACATTTTAAAAAACATTACTGAAAGACTTTATCTTAAAGATCATATTTTAGCATCCTCTTATATAATTGTGCAAAATTACATTTATACATTTCATTACAGAGCAAGTTGCCAAGCTTATTACTTTCTTACTTAATTGACCTTTGGTGCAATTTACTGTTCTTTGTGACAGCTTAACATTCTGCCAATGATTAGCACACAGGTCCTCAAACTTTTTAAACAGGGGGCTGGTTCACTGTCACTCAGACACTGTCGGGGGCTGGACTATAGTTTGGAAAAAAATGAACTAATTCCTATGCACACTGCACTTATTTTATTTGTAGTAGTGCACAAAAAACAGGAAAAAGAATGCAATATCTAAAATGAAGAACAATTGTAATCAACAAAAACAAATAATATTTCAATGTGAACTGTGGGCCTGCTTTTGGCTAATGAGATGGTCAATGTTAGGTTCCATACTTGTCACTGCTAGTCGTAGCAAGTGATGCAAGTGTTCATCAGTTAGTCTGGATCTGATTGGAGATTTCAGGTGTTTCATTTGGGGAAAAGTCTGCTCAGAGACATAGGTGCTGCCAAAGATGGTTGCAATTNGCTGGTTTTTCTGCAGACAGGTGTTGAGTTGTGGGGAGGTGGCAGAAGTTTTCCTCCTTGACTTGGCTAATGAGCAGGTCTGATTTGACTTGAGATGCTTTCACATGTGAATACATCTCACAGATGAGCTTCCCCTTTCCTTGAAGTTGGACATTGAAATTGCTGAGTAGCTCTGTTACATCTTTCAGAAACGCAAGGTGCCAGCTGGGGAGGAGGAGGAGGAAGAGGAGGAGGGGGAGGAGGAAGAGGAGGAGGGGGAGGAGGAGGAGAGGGCAGCAGTGGCATGATTTGTAGCCAAGAGGCACCCCCTGGGTGGGGCAGGTCGAGGATGAGGGGCTGGTTCCACCCTGGAATTCCACTACCTGGCTTCATATGTTTCTATCTAAACTACAAACCCACATTCTTGCTTATGATCTCTAAATCTGGAAGCCTTTTCAAAGGTCTCAACTTGAACCCTGTATTCATTTCTGTGTTTGGGCCTGCATATACAAGGTTTTGAGAATTTCCTGTGCCTGGATTTCCAACACCTGGCTACACTTCTTTTGTCTCTGGGAGTTTCTCTTGGAGAGGAAAGATACTGAGAGGTTTGGGGGCAGGTAAAGGATGGGGCTGGAGGCTGCTGTGCTCTCTTGCTCTTGGCACTGGAAGGAGGAGGTCAAGCCATTGCTTACTGCGGGGAGAATTCACTGTACTACTGGAGTCCAGCCCTAGGCATCTTCTTGTCTGTCTAGGAATTCTGAGCTCGCCTTCTCCCACCTTGCTGGAGCTGGGCTGCTGCTGTCCCGTCCCCACCGCTTCTTCCGCACCGCCCTGGGTCTTTGCTACGCTGTAGCCCCGCACCCCCTGCCCTGCCGGACATCCCGCAGTTCCAGCTGCCAACCTGGAGCTTCTGATACATCTCATCCACCAGCCCAGCATTTCTGCCCATTCCTGCCTTTCGGTGCTCCATGGAGTCCTGCAGGGGCACCAGGATCAGACTGCCCCAGGGTTTTGTGAAGCAAAGCCTCTCCTCCTTCCCTTCCCGTCCCGGCGGAGAATCCTGGTTCTGTTTTGTTGTTAATGCCATAGTTATTGTTCTTTGTTTGCCTTGTTACACATACCAGTAAAGAACTGTTATTCCTACCCCTCATATCCTTGCCTGAGAGCCCCTTTATTTCAAAATGATAGTCATTTGGAGGGAGGGGGTTTACATTCTCCTCATTACAAGGGAGGCTTCTGCTCTTCCCTAACAGACACCTGTCTTTCCAAACCAAGACAGGTCAAGACAGACCAAGACAGACTTACAGGTCATTTTATGAGATCAATGCAGTCTATGGATATTAACACAAGCTTTTTTGAGTGTAGTATCATTGTAAAAAGTGATTTGGGTCATGTTGTTTCTGGTATGTCTAATCATGACTTCCCAATGCTTTCAACTGTATGGACCACAACCTGCCGTAATTACACTTTACCTAGTAAGAGGAAGAAGGTTGAAGAAATTCAGAAGAAAGTTGTAATACAAAAACATTGTGTCTAAAATGTGTTACTTCAAGATTTTCATAGGGTGTGAGCTGATCCTTAATATTCTACTTTGAATTCAAATTGTCAAAGTTTTCAGTAGATTAAAGTTTTCAGACAGATTAAGATGGTTATCATTAGGAGTTTAAGGGGCTTTAGTAGTTGTGTAATTTAGGGAAGAAGAAAGAAATAATTTAATCAAGTGTGTTATAGATGATCAGTTTTTCAGTAAAACTTTACCCACAGGAATACAGGGCTTTATCAACTCTGATTTTAGTAATCTAGGTATTAAAGAACAGCTCTTTTCAAATCACTGCAAATAATTGATTTGTGCATATTTCAGGCAAGGCTGCTTTCTTTGGGTTTTTGGTACTAAATTTGCATTGGAGTTAAACCATCTTTTCCATATAATTAAATATATATTGGCTGCTTCTCTGAGTTGAAACTGCATTTAAAAGTCAAAAATATAAGTTAAAAATATAAAAATTATTTTTAAATTATTTTTTAATAAAAAGATACTAAGATACTCTTTTCTTGCATGGAATATAGCAAGTGAGAAGGCAGGGTTCTCTGTGTTTTGTTTTAAGCTATTTCAGTTGTTTTGATGAAATACCTGAAGAAAAAATTATTTAAGGAATCTCAACATTTTCATAGAAATACTGAATTTATTTTACCAATTTCTTTAGTGTGTTTTTCACCAGGCGGAGAGTGTTCCTATACTGCTTGCTAGGTATTCCTGAGCTTTTAAAATAGCCGACGCTTTAGTAAACCGTTTATTGTAGCAGTAAAGCCCACCTGACAGCTAGCTTAATCTGCCTGGCTATAAGCAAGGGTTCAGTTAGACTGCTAGCCTGACCCAGCTGATGCAGAATGGTAGTGTGACCCATGAATAGGGCATGTGTGATAATGCTATGCTATGGATACTGCAATATGTATTTAAAGTGTTGTTTGGAATCTATGGAAGATTTTACATTTTAGTATGTATTTTTGTCAAAGGAATCACAGCAATAGTGATATGTAGTGTATATGAATCAGTGGGGGAAAAAAACTCCCAATTAATCATGTGATATTGTCTGAGTGCTGAAAAATTAGCAAAGATATTACAAACATGAATAATGGGTCTGAGAACCTCAGTCCTTAGAAGCGTTCTCATGAGACATGAGAGAGTACAAACCAGCGAATCGCTCAGATTTCTGAAGAGCTTAAAGCAAACTAAAACATCATCCAAGAGAAAAGAATTTTGTGTTTAAACAAATAAATTTTTCATTGTACATGTTAGTTTGCTTTTATAACAAAAGATATGATTTGCAATACAGCAGCTACTGAGTTTGTTTATGTGTAAGGTAGTGACACCAGGAACGTGTGTGTGTGTGCGCAGTACAGAAAAACTGAATTTTTTCTCATCCTATGAAATAAGCAAAATAGGCTGAATGACAGCGAAGCAATGTGAGTGTGTTTTGTCTCTTTACATACATATACATATGATATGCATTTGTTCTGGGTACATATACTAGTTCTAAATTTGCCATCTGAATTTTAAAGTCACTATGTCAAATATCTATAGAACCTGTGCAGTATCTGATTTTGAGTGTGATTTGGTCTTTCTTTGCAAATACCAAATTTGTTTTGTTTTTAAAGGTCAGTTTAGGTGATTTGTTTAATGGAAATCAGACACAGTATTCGCCAGGGAAAGCTCTTTCTTATCATTAAAATGGAGAGCCAAAAGATGGAGAGGAAAATTATCAGGATAAAATCATATACCCTATGAATATTCACATAATCTCCAGTTAGACTTAAAAAAGCATGAAGCATGAAGATATTTAATCAGATATTTGCATTGATTAGAAGAAGACTGTGGAAGAAGTTCCACAGGTGAGGTGTTTGGTAAAATACCCCAAAGAAACTACAACAGAAAAAATGCTGTAAGCATTAATCACTAAGTTTTTACATAAAACATGTTTATTTTATGGCAAAGAAGGCACTTCAGATGAATAGTAGACATTGGAACTAGAAAAATAGGTATGAAGGATAGAAATTTTTCTCATAAGCCTAAGAACTCATATACTGAAGTTTTCTCATATGTACAATTTCATAATGCTGTAACACACATAAAAGAGGAGATACTACAGCTTATCTTTATGACCCTAATATGTACAATTAAAACTGGTAATTTTCAGGAACATAAATTCATTACACTATAATGTTGAAACAACAGCTTTAATAGTGGTAATATATGCAGTGTTTGCTAAAACATTTTTGAAGTATATACTACAAGGCAAATTAATTCTGTCCTTGTCACCAAAATCATTGCTCATTTTTATTAAACACTATTCAGTATAGCATGTCTGTTTAACAGTGAATTATCTGTAAATTAGTACGGACTTTTAAGAAAAAATGTTACTTACACAAGCCCAGCGTTGGGCCTCTTTCTGTAGATTCTATAGAAGTGCTTGAGTCAGAATACATTTGTTTTAATGGTTATCCTTTTTAGTTATTATAAAGACAATGTTTTAATCAATTATTATGCGAATTCAAAACAAAGAATGTAGTTAATTCTATTTTTGGAAACAGTTCAAGTGCTACTTACTGCTGAATTAAATACAACTGCATGCAGTTCATGGTAGAGATTGTCTGAAAAATGGCAATAGTGTAAAAAAGACACCCTTCTTTTGTCAAAGTCAGCAAAATCTTTTTTTTACGGGAGATATGCCAAGCATGGAGCTCCCTGTCAACTCATTTTAACTACATGGGCTTCTAAAACTAGGTCTTTATGACCTGTTATAAATTAACATTGTAACATGGCTGCTTACAGTGTTTAGTAGAAGTTTATTGGATAGCTTCTCTGTGTTTTGGTGTGATAGTTTATGGAAGTTACAAGAATTCTACCACCTCAGAGAGCATCTGTCTGACAAAGGCACTCTGCAGACTAGCTGCTCCTTTTTTGTGTATATCTTGTGTAGGTATCCCTTAACCTTCTGTAAGACATCTTCTAGTCTCTGGGGCTTAGGGTAAGCAAGTATTGGCTCTGAATACTTTCATCTGTTTAGGATCACTAATTTGAATTTTGCTTTCATTGCCATTATCTCATCCAGAACCTTGAATTTGCTTACAAACTGTTTTTTAAGGTATACTCACTCTTTGTTTGTTTCTCTATTTTATGGTTAGGATTAGTCCTTGGCTGGTGTGTTTAATTTTTTTTTTTTTTTTGCTTCTTTCCTCTAACTTCAGACCTTCCTGGTTATCATTTCTTTGTGTTCTAGTCACACCAGAAAATCCAGACAAGATCATATTTAGTGTTGTGCAAACTACATTAAAACTGTGCTGAACTAGGGGGCATTGCAGTGTTTCTGTAGCAGTTGGATAGGGCTTAGATTCCAGGTGTTTAAGAGAGGCATTTATTGATTATGGGTAAGTAAGTATCTTGTTAACGTAGGTATGGCATGAGTGACCTTGGTTACAACAGAATTTCTGTGAAAATTTGTACAACCTACACAGTCGTTGCATTGTGACAATCCATTTAGAGTTCATATAAATAAGCTAAATAAAATTTAGCTGTTATGTGTCATGAAATAAAAGCTGAAATCCCGGAGAAGATAGGGAGAAGTAGGGAAAGTACGTGTAATAAAAGGTCTGTCTTACATTGACAGTAAAGCTGACAAAGAGTTTGAATATTGAATAATATGGGTGGTTTGTTGGGGAGGTTTTGCCGCTAGAGGGTACACAATGCACAGGAACAGCTAAAAGCTGTGCAAAAAAAACCCCCTTCACTACTTGAACCAGAGCCCAGAAAAAGATGTCTAAGGAACTTTCTATGTTTAGCATTTCAGGGACCATTCAAAGGTTCCTAGAGCATTTTGCTGAGTGTCTGAATCTGCAGGTGGCTGTGCTTTGTGTGGATTTAATGATTGCTTTCTTTACTTAAGACCTATTAAGAACAAATTGTCAGTGTTAATTCTTGCAAACCTAAAATATGCTTAAAACTCTTTTTAAGAGAACTAGAAGAAAACAAGAATTTAATTTATTGTAATAGTTTTAAATATTATTGCCTTTTGTACTCTAAACTTGGTAATCATTTACATGAAATATGACTAATCACTGAATGATTGGAGTTTACCTCTAAAGTTTCCATAAGAATCTGACTTTTACATAGGTATTGGAGCTCAAGTATTGCATATCTGCAGGAATTATTGGTTGACTGAAAAATATAAGAGCAATAGCAGGTGATGCACCATAATGGTGCATAAAATACCCTTCTTTTTTTTTTTTTTTTGTCTAATCACTATGTAGTTTCAATTATTGACTGTAGTTATTCTGATCTGTAGGGTGTAATCCTCATTCCTGCTTTGTGTCCAAGTACACGTTATGTGGTTTTGCCCTTTCAATATTGTTGCTTTTCTGAACTTAATTTTGGGTGACAAAACCACATTAAATAAGAAATTAAGACCAAAGTTGTCTAAAATTCTGAGAAATTTTTGATCTTTACATTGGTTGATATGAGGCATTCCAGGCAGCCTTTCATATTTGATTTTCTGTTTTTCAGCTAATTAATGGGTCTCTGGTGGAAGCAAGACATATGCCCAGAACCAGGTGGAAGGTATGTGAAAAGTATGGCTACATGAAGTGCTAATTTTCTTACAGTATTCTTCAGAGACTAATATCACTGGTCTGGGGACATCAGCTGTAGAGGATCTCGTACATCACAACAACTGTATGAGGGCTGGTAGCAATAACTAGCTGGGGGCTGAGATAATTTCTGTGCTCTCTCTTCTTCAGTGTTGTCAGGGAGGATAATTGTGAGAGGTCAAATGGGTGGTGCACACAGAACTTGTATTTTCCCTTTTACTGTCTCAGTCCAAGGACAGGTCCATTTTCTCCCTGTGTCTTGGCAGCTTTGCTTTCCTGGAACCAGATGTCAGGGCTGCCTTCTGGCAGCATCTTTTTTAAAAAGAAAGAAGCACAATAAAAAAAAAAAAAGAAAAAAAAAGACTACTCTGACTAAACTGGGCTATACAGTCTGATTATTTCACTGAACATAAAGATTTTTCCTTTCCCTCCCATTCCATCCTCTGGGTAGTTAAATTCCAGACCATATGGTACTATGAATATTTTTACTTTTAAACTTCACAGAGATCTCTGAGCAGCAGAGAAGAGTTAAGTGATCATGGAATTGGTCCACATGCTTACCATTCTGTTTAAAAGCTTACTGTACCTAACACAGCTGAATGTAGTGTCTAAATTGTGAGCTAAAACACCTCTTCCAGGGCTAAAAGAGCAATTATTTCATAGATCATGGTTCTGCAGCCATTCTTTGGAGACTGCCAAATCCTGGTAACCAGTGCCACATGTGGTGGGTTTCTTGATATGGAATAGAGCACTAAGCAGACTACATTTGGTTAATATAAAACTTTGGGACATAATTTCATATGGTTTTCATCACTATCATCTTATGATGCATTTTAATTTATCTTATGGAGTTGAAAGGCTCTCTGTGCCCTTACCAATAATTTTCAATCATTCAGGACACTAGTTTCAGATTGTTTGAAATACTTTGTAAACAGCTGTAGGTACCCACTACAGCTCTGGAAGAAAAAAAGATCAAAACAATACTAGGTGCATTAAAATGCTACATTAAACTGCTAATGATATACACCATTTTATCACGAGAACAGAGCAAATGTTGGGAAAGAGTAGAGACAAGGAAGATGAAAGCAGGAGACACACACATTAGAAAAAAATGATTGAAGAAGATTCAAGAAAATTCTTCACTTCTCTGCTTTCCTTCCTGTTTGGAGGGTAGAGGGAGAAAGGACTTTTGTTTCCTTCTAAATAGAGGCAGATTTTCTGTCTTTTCCTTTTGCAGATTTTCTGGCTTTTTTTTTTTCATGTCAAGATTTGCATTGAAGTGTTTTAGGAGGCACAAAGTAGCAGGAAAACAGAGAAAAATTGCCAAAAGAATGGTTTAGGAGAAAGGGGAGGGATGCAGTAAAACCCCTTTCACCTATACACTTGTACACTTATTTTTTTCCCCACTCCATCTTTCTTGAGTTCACACCTGCATCCCACTGTGTTTGTCTTTTGCTTAGTTCTGCCACGATGATTCATGATCACCCTATACACTGTTTTTCAGGATCTTAGTACGTGGCTCACACACCGATGGAGCTTCAGAAATTGTCAAAGGAGCTGAGTCAGAACTGTGAACTAGAGGTCATCCTTCTGATCTTGATGCTGTGTCGCTGTTGAAGGTGAAAGAGGAGAGGGGAGGGTTCTTAGAGGGAATGAACTGTACTGTGATTATGGAGCTGATTAAGCTTTAGTGACCTCTCAGCTGTCTTTCTAAGGAGCCATGATCTGGCATTGCAATAGTATGAGGTCTAAATGGTATACAGTTTTCAAAATTTGAAAAGCTATAGTAAGTAAAATACATAAATTAAATGTGGTAAGCTATAAAATTGTGTACCATCTATTCTATGCTGTTTCTCAACTTAAAAATCAGAGAG
>WAAE01003584.1:0-12553 GCA_013400495.1 Nicator chloris | reverse complement strand
GTGGCCGACAGTGGCCTTCTGCCGCCTTAAAATTGCGAATGGTTGAAGATTTCTCCCAAATGGACATAGTCTAAATTTGGAAGATTGTCTGCCCTTGAAGTGCCAAACGCCGTCTCCAAAGTGACACCAGGAACCTGAGGGAGCGAGTTTATTTTCCCATGGAAAATGCCCTGCATTCCTGACCCACTCCAAGTGAGCGACATTTGGCTTCTGCCTGCTAAAAATTGAGAATGGCTGAAGTTTTGTGCCAAATGCAAGTGGTCCAGAAGTGGAAGATTGTCTGCCCTTGAAGTGCCAAACGCCGTCTCCAAAGTGACACCAGGAACCTGAGGGAGCGAGTTTATTTTCCCATGGAAAATGCCCTGCATTTGTGTTCACCTTATGTGGCTGAATGTGGGCTCCTCTTTACTAAAAATTGTAAATAATTAAAGATTTCTGTCAAATGCCAGTGGTCCAAATTTGGAACATAGTCTGCCCTTGAAGTGCCAAACACCGTCTCCAAAGTGACACTAGGAACCTGAGGGAGTGAGTTTATTTTCCCATGGATAATACCCTGCATTCTTGCCAACTCCCTTTCGCCCAGAGTCGGCTTTACCATGTTGTGGGCACTCAAGGGTGTATTTTTTTAATTAAAACTGAAATGCCCTCTGTTTCTCTTGTACTCTGAGATCACTAAGTGAACCATCATGACTCCCACCTCTATTAGCTATTTATTTCACCTTGCAAGGGACCGTAGTTTTTCACATGCCTGTTTTGCCTCGAAGCAAAGCTTGAGTTTGCTTTTTAGTGTGGAATAAATAGATGAGTAATAAAATGGACAATTAAACTGGTCACTTTTGAGCACATGCTCATGCTTTTGCATGTCAGGTTGGTTTCTCATTTTCTAAAGTCTTTTTATTCGTCATGAAACATTTTAATATATGAAACTCAGATGCCCTTGTTACATCTGAATGTAATTGCTTTAGATTATTAAGAATTCTGCTGCCAGGTACAGGACAAAACTCTTCTGACACTCTCTTGCAATTGTTCCGGATTTCTGCATACCTGTGTGAAAAGCTGCTGTAGGTAGTGTGTTTGGAGTTGGTTTGGGCTCTTATGAATGATGTGTGGAACAGTATGCACTGCTGTCCTAGCACAAAACTGTTTGTCCAAGCCCAGGGACATAGTACCTTGCTCCCAGCCCAAGAGTCTGTGGGTCGAGCAGCCCCAGGGAGAAAAGACACCGAGGAGCTCCAGTGCAGCTGCTTCACCTGCTGTGACCGTTCCAGGGAGCTCTGCTATTGGGAGAAAGTTGATGCAGGACGAGCCACCGAGTTTTCATCTGCTGCTAGAAGTACTCTGTGATAGCTCCTGTTTTTCCCCAGAGAGAACCTGGTGCCATCTTGTAAGGCATGTCATGGGGGGATTTTCCTCCGGCATTTTGGGTCATTGCTCCAGTAGGGAGGGACGGTGAGATCTGACGGTTTGATATCTCAAAATTAATTACTTTTTCCCCTTGCTTTGTAGGCATTCTGTTTGTAAATAAACTCTTGGGGTTTTTTCCACTTTCATCTATTAGTATTAATTTCTTATTGCTGGAAAGGGACTGTTGGAACACTTTAGAGGAGATGACTTTTTCCAGTGTCCTGTTTTAAGTTTTCTCAAACTGTGCAAGAGAGATGGCTCCACATAGGAACATCCCCAAGGCTGCTGAGAGGAAGGCACAGACGAAGACAAACCTAGTATTTCTGAGGGAAATTCCTTGACACCAAACAACCTGAGTTGTCAAACAGCTGACTTGACTTTTCGAGACAGGGGCCAAAGGGGAAATCTTTCAGTGTATTTGGTCAAGGCCAGGTTATGCTCAAGGCAAAGGTATGTCATTGCACTTGGCTCCTTCTCTCCTCAGTGTGTCTGGCACGCACAGGAGCCCATAGCTCCTGCAGAAACTATCACAGAACTCAGTGGGAACAACTTGTGTCCAGTCCTCTCATACAGCTGTGGTGTCCAGCACTCCACCTCATTGGAATGAAGAACTGTTCCAGCCCTCTTAGAAGGAGCTAAGGAGGTTTGGCCTTCAGATCAGCTCCTTCCCAGCTCTTGATTTGCTGCCCTGGGTAAGCTGCTGCTTGTGGCAACACTTGTTTCACAGCCGGCAGCCCTGCTCTGCTGGTGAGCAGCCATTGCAGGAGCTTTTGCTAGGGACATTGAACCTTTCAGATCTTCCTAAGGAAAGTTCAGGGCAGAACTTGTCAAAAGAGCATTGTCTGAGCGATGCTTTTAACATTAAATCTTTTTTCTGTTCTCCATGCCACGCACAGTAAATATTTGAGGAAGCGAATTTGCTGCTCCAGAAATTCCTCAAAACAGTCAGTTTGCCAGTAGGAGAACACAGATTTGGGATGTTAAATCTCACTTTAATTAATTGTGCCAGAAACTACAGGAGCACTTCTTGTCAGCTGTGTGTCTAACCTAAGTGACCTTGCTGCCAAGAACTTAGAAAAGTGGGGAGAGATGGAATCAGTAGCACAAGTATCTACACTGTTTCTCCTACAGGCCTGAGGAAATGGCTCACTTCTACTGGCCCATGGCTTTTTACCCTACATCAAAACTTCATGCTTCAGATTGTGGTGGTGAGTTCCCCCTGGCCTTGTCAGTCCACACTGTGATCTGAGAAACGCTTGTTAGGCCTTGGCCTTGCTAAACAGCCCCTGGAGCTCAGCTCCTCTTCAGCTTATCAGAAACACTGAGTGCTCCCAGGAACTTGTGCTGTCTAAAGAACTCCTGGGGTTTTCTGTGAACAGCCTTGGAAACTACTTTTCCTGCCTGAATGGCATAACATCCTTCTCACACTTTCAAAGACGGGGTGCTGACCCAAAGTATGGCCTTCATGAAGCATTTTATAACTGAGGCCCGCTCTCTTGCGGCCCATAAACAGCAGTCCAAAAGGAGGCCCTTAGAGCTCTCCTGGACCACAGTGGCTGCCAGCAGCAACCTCCGAGTGGGACCTCTCAGAACCAGCGAGCTCTGAAGTTTGCTGCACTTGCCGGATCACTGATTGACAATGGATTCTGGGCCGATACCCCTACTCCTGGAGGCTCCAGTTTAACTACTATTAAGCTTGAGAGCTGTTAAGCTTTTAGGCTGTATTCCTTTTTATCCTTGTCCTTTCTGTCCCTTTGTCAAACACACCTAAACACACACACACCCACACACAGAGATAGTTCTTGGCTCATTTCTCATTTGATTGACTGCATTTTGTTTGTTGCTTTTTTTCCTTGTTACGCCTTAACCGATTAGTAAGTAACAGTGTGAATGTTGCAAACAAATTTTGTAGAGCTGTTGCTTAATATTCAATTATTGGTTTTTATCAATAACCTTGCCAGTGAATTTTTAAGCAATCTCAAAAATTTGTTTGTAACCAGCCTTGGGAGCATGAGGTACAGGGTTTGCATTGGAAAGCAAGAGTCATTCTAAAGTGACAAGTTTAATTGCCCATTTTATTACTTTTCTATTTATTTCAGTCTAATAAGCCAAGACAAGCTTTTCTTGGAGGCAGAATGTGTGAGATGCACTATGGTATTATCCCATACTACAGTATTATCCCTGGGCTGGACAGCACACAGACTGGAGTATAGATAGATTTGAGGAACCCTTGTCACTTGTTGGCCTCACTGTCTACTCATCCTTCTGCAAACAAGTTGCAAACAACACTTTTGGACTGCTGTGCTGGATAAATATACATACAGATTACTTTTCTAAAGCAGTGCATCTTTTCCCACGTCCTCTTTAACCTATAAAATTGTGATTGAAGACACCTCTGAGCCAGATCTGCCTGAGATTGCAAAAGAGCAAAGCTTTGGGATTTGGGCACACTTCTCTTTGTTTCTTTGTTCAGGCCTTTTGTGAGCACAGAACATATCTAGGTAGAAAAGTTTTGACTATACAGGAACTTTTGGGTCCATTGTTCCCCAAACATGTCAATAGACAGCCCCATTGTAATACCAAGTCAAAACAAAATGACACAAAGAAAACAGTGCGAAAGAGGAAGAGGAGAGGCTCAGCGAGGAAAAGATATGGTGAGACACTGGAATGTTGAGTGAGCTGCACTCCCATAACCTCAGTACATGTGTTCTAGGCTCCAGCAGGGCCTGGTCTTGCATTTTCTGCTTGGTTATTTTAAATTTAGTTTATTTAAAATCTAAAAAAAAAATTCATCAAAATAAACTATTTACAATTAAAAATATATCATAAAAATTTAAAACATACAATCAAAACATATTTATTAAAACCTACAACTAAATATCAGAACATATGTACTATACATGTATTACATTATAGATGTATTACATCTGTAACTATACAGACTAACACATGAATTCTTTCCTTCAATCACTCTTCAGAGAAGCGGCAGCTTCTTCCTGAGCTCAGAGGAAAGAGAGTTGTTCTGGATAGGAGCCAAGGGTTTTGTGGGTAAAGGCACATAGGAAGTGTCCAAGGAAAACTTCTTGGTAAGACTGTAGCCAGTCAGATCTGCAAAGTGGAGACACAAAGTGTAACACAGACCAGAACGCAGACCTAAAGCATCTGAAGCTCCATATTTCATTGGACAGCCTTCCTGGAAACTTCTAAACAGCTGCACAGGGAAACATGCTCCTGTCTGCAGACACTGGAGGAAGGCCAGGGAATACCCTGACCCACTTCCACAGAGCTACCACAGGAACACCCTGGCCTCTGGGCTGCCCTGGCATAGCAGGGAGCCCAGAGCCCTGTGCTTTCCAGGAACAGATCAGCTGCACATGCACCCTCCTGCTCCTCTCCCTGCCCCATGGCTGAGCAGCCCTACAGCTACACAGGGCACTGGGAGCAGCACAGCTCATTGCAGGGGGCACACGCAGGGCAGACCTTTTCGCTGGGAATGTACACAGGCTTTCTAGGCTGGCACAAGACCCTTCCTCCCACCACAGAGTGGCCCAGCTCCCACCTCACCTCTGTGTGAGGCTGAGCCATGCTCGGCCTTCACCTTGTCCTCAACCGGAAGTTGCTTCAGGCCCCCATGCCATGACTAGGAAGGGTGGTGGACAGACTAGGGGTGGATGCACACCCTTCTATAATATTTGGTCATTTCTGGCACAGCTAAAATGTCAAATCTGGAGGTGTCCAACTCAGCACTTGATCAGCTTTCTGGAGAATATCCAGCCTTCACCAGCCCAAAATGTTGGAGAGGTTTTCCCGCACATGTGGAGGCTGGCTGGCAGCACGCTTCTTCAGCTTGTTGCCCATCACGTTGTAGAGGGCAGAGGCAAGCTTGGTGAGCACAGTGCGGACATTGGCACTTCGGACAGGCAGCGCTTTGTTCCCCAGGAAGGACCAGAGCACGGGCAGGGCGTAGCGCTGGATGACTTCAGGGCTCCTGGGATAAACCCATTCCACAAGCACTGCCAGGAGAGAGACACAAGCTTCTTAACCACCAAGCTTAATGCAAACAAGGATCTACCTCTAGTTTTGCTTCTTGGAAGCCTCTCTGGCTAAGATCTGTGATATAGCACACAGAGCCCCATGATCCATAAATGGGCAAAGCAGCAGATCCTCACTAAAAATAAACCACCAACCCCTCAGGACTAATTTCTCCAAACAGAGCCTTGTACCTGTGGCAGACTTTGTATCTTTACTAAATTATTTCACAATCTGTTTCTGCATGAACAATGAAACGTCAAATTGCCTTTTATTTCCATTAAGGAGTTGTCTAAACCCACACTGAAGATTTGGAGATGCACCGTAGAGAGAACTGAGAGACTTCTAAGAAAAGGGATAATTCCATTTTTGTAACCTTTGATGTCAAGTGCCAAAAGTCTAATCTGGCTCTTCCCTTTGCTCAGTGGCACAAAACAAAGGGCAGTATTAGACCAAACTTAAAAACTCCAGCCCACCAGAGATGGGTGCTGCTTGACACTTGGATTAGAAACATCAATGAGTAGCTGGTGTCTTCGGCAGAATGCTTTTGTTGCAACAAATAGCTGTTTGAAACCTCAGGGTGTCTTAGATAATGACCCAGACCCCAATGCCCTGGCATTAGAGCATCTCCACATTTAATGGCATTTCCCCTCCCAATGTTAATGGAATTTTTTATTACAATGTGCACTGAAATAGGGGCATAGAGAGAGAAAAAAGCTACCCAGGGAACTGAAATTTAACCAAAACATGAGTGTTTTCTCGCATTGTCTCTCATATCTGCTATCTGCTCCTTTTCTGAACTGAACTAAATCAAACACAGACAAATATTTACTACCAACAGGCTCCTTGTATGGCAGGTATGTCTGAGAGATCAAAACCTGAAATGCTCTGGAGACCATTCTTATTTTCTGATCAGGCAAAATGTTATGTAGTAGCCACTTATTATTCTGTGGTGGAAGAGATTTCATTTTTTCTATGCTGTTAATCCACCAGCAGTCATCAACATTTAAACAGCTCCCAAAAGTACCCCAAATCAATTCTGCTATGCAGGAAAAGGGTTATGGTACCCATTTCAAAATGGGAGTTAATTGGCATTTAAATGAAGTTAAAGACATTGGTTACTATGGAACTTGAGAAGAGAAAGAGCTGTCTGTTCCTACTACATCTCAGAGAGAATATCTGCTCTTTCTAAAGTAGTCCTAGTTTGTTTAATTCCTTTATTTGAAAAAGAGATCAAAAATAACAGCAAAAAGAAATTCCCTATTCCTGGAGATCTACTTTTTTCAAATATTCTTTAAAGGGCCTTTGACATTCCCAGTCGCTGAACATGCCCTTTTGATATTCCTAATGAAGACACAAAGTGTATTAACCCTTGCATTTAAAGAAGCTAGCATAATTAGCAGTGGATTTAGCCCCAGTTACAGCAAGGCTATAAATCATCTTTACTACTATATACTGAGATTATAATTTTTCCATTCCTTGGCTATTGCTGACATAGCAAGCTCCTCTGAGGAACCAAATGTCAGCTGCATTTGTAGCATTTTGGACAACACTCCCTTTCCTGGAGGTGGGTTCTGAGATGCCCTGAGGCTGAGCACCATCCCCATCTCAGATTCTGCACACGTCTGCAGCAGCCAGGGAAAACCTGCCAAATACACCTGCCATGGGTATTGGGCAGGAGGGACAAGCTCAGCACCTCCCGATTTGGAGGAGCTACTCTACTGTCTATTCAGAGGCATTGCCTGTAAATACTCCCTCGGAAGACCTCTTGGCTTAGAATGGGAGGCCATACCTGTGATACGCTCTGTGACGTCCAGCAGAGCTTGGCCACTCAGTTGACTCCATTGGTGGCTGAACTCTTTCATCAGTGACACTTTATCTACAAGAGAAACACATCTTTCTGCTCACTCTTCTGAGGTCATAAGAGAATGGACAGTGGGGAGGGAAAGGGCAAGGATAGCCCCATTTAATAAAATCAAATAGATTTCTGCTGATTTTTAAATCCTTTTCTTCTTTCCTTACGGCCTACTTGGGAGGGTTTTAAATTCCAGAAGAAAAGCTCTTATTTTGCATTTGTAGATCCCAAGTTGTCTGCTGTACCAGGAACTATGTTAAACATTTCACATCAAGGGACCTCAAGAGTTCAGTCACATGTAAGCAGTGAAAAGGTTTTGCATCCCAGACCAAACAGGAAGAACCTCACACTTGGGACACAGGAAGGCACTGAGTCAGGCAGTTCATGAGCTCATAGAGCAGCTGAGGTGGAGAAAGTGGAAACTCCTTTTCAGGCATATTTCCCCAGTGCAGCATTTTCAGAGCTGACATAAATCTGTGTGGCAAAGGAATTTACAGCAGCCCTTGCCTACGTAGGTATTTGCTATAGCCACCTTGCCCCATGCAAAACAACATGTGGAACAAGGCATAATTGACAGCTGGATTTATACCTGTTTGTTATAAAGAAATGAATTTGGTGAATCTTAAGTTCCCCTTTGAAAAAAGAAGACAAAGAAGAAAGGTGGAAAACAGGCAGCTAATGTCTATAATGCAGAACCTTCCAGGAGGCTGCTCTGCAGAAGCTCTGATGGTCCAGAGTCCCTTCATGCCAACAGCAAAGCTATTCATTTGGGAAGTCAAATGGGGTCCAAGCAAACTCCAAAACCTGCTTTGCCTCTGAATTCTAGCAAAGCTGTAGTCTGGGACATCCTCTTCAGGCAAGCAGCACAGAGCCAAGGGCTCCTGGGACTTTTGGGAAATGCTGATGCACATTCAAGCCTGCTGGGGGGCTGGTGCATAAGGACTGCTCCTCCACAGCTTCTGGTGGATGTCAGCTGGAGCATTCCACACATAGCAACAGCTATCAAGGCATTCAGTGTTCTCTTGTGTTGGAGAGGCAGAGACACAGTTGAGGACAGTCCATGTCAGGGGTCAGCCTTACCTAAATGAGCAATGGATTCTTCCAGCGCTTTGACAGCTGCGGCGTGAACTCCGGGATCCTTTGAGTTTAGGTTCTTGGTAATTCCTTCAACCAAACGGATGATCTCTGGGTTCATGGCATCTTCCAGGACGCCTATGATTTCTGCCAGCACATCCAGCGCCTTCTGCTTCACTTTCTTATGGCTGTCAGCAATTCTCAGGATAAAACAATCAAAAATCTTTTAAGAGAACAAACAACATGAAAGCTGGATTAAAATATTCTTGTTTGAAGAAGGGATGTAGAAATGAGCACTCAGCTATGTAAAAGGTGAAAGTGATCCTTTCTGTCAGGTCAGAACTTGCTTGCACAATTTCACTGTTTTCCTGTGGCCACTCACTGGAATGATCGGTCAATCTCATGCTGGTTGAAAGATTTTAATCTATTTTTAAGACATTTGTTTGGGGACAGAAGAGTTCCTATAGCGTTTCTCCATGTTTGTAGGTCATTTAATTTAATCCCATTTATTAATGCAAAACAGTATCTTTTCTGTAGAAATACGGAAACAGATGTTTACAATGCCCGGTTTTCTATACACTTGCCTCAAGCATTGAGGGCAATTCTAATTTTGCCAAAACTATGGCTGGAGGAGGTTCAAAGTTTGTTTTGTCTGTCTCAGAACTTTTGTCTTGAGAGTGCAGGGCTCTGATCAGCTCTTCCAGGATGAGGATCATTTGTCTAATAGGCAGACTTCTGAAATTTAATGTGCTGTACAGCTTTCATTAGAGCAGGTTCAGTCCCTTGACAGCCACATTATTAGGCACCATTTTCTGGAAGAAGGGAAAAATCACCTACTGGGAGGAGGCAGAAGAGATCTGTCCTTAGTCATTTTCCTCCTTTTCCAAAGAGAAAGAAGGCCGCCCAAGGAGGGTAAGCACTGTCTTTACTAAGAGGAATAGGGACAAATATGGAAACGAGTAGCCAGAGTTGTGCTCGTGCAAGATAAGATGGACTTTGCAGAAGTATCCTTTTAAAAAAAATCGGTTTAAACCAACCCTGCCTCATACTTCTGTTCCCCATGCAAACCCATTTTTTATCTAGAGAATAATTGCCATGCTTTCAGTGGCTGGATTCCCTTCATTTAAACCAACTGGGAGTAGGAGACAGCAGAAGTTACAGCAGCAGAAAATTCTGTCATCATCTGATGAACAGCATCAATAGGCACCTGCCAGACAAATGCAGCTGGACTGAAATAACTTGCACTGAAGCCTGGACCTGAATTAAATTTGTCTGCGTAAGAGGGACCAGCCTGCCCCAAACAGCCAGGATCTAGTGCCAAGACACACTGAATTGACTTCACTGCTACAGTCAGGAGAAGGAGCTAAAGGAAAGGAACAATGAAGATACCCTACATACTTGGACAATGTTAGTGGAGATGAGCTGGGGTCTAGTTTTGCAGAGGTCTAGGAGGAGTGCCACTCCTTCCAGCCGTGTCTGAAACCCCTTGGCTTCCAGGAGATGGTAAAGCTTCTGGAGCGGCTCCGTTTCTTCCACAGCTGGAGGTAACATGACCTGAGCTTTTGCACGGTGTAGGAGGCGTCCATCAGAGGTAGACTTCATCCTGGAAAATAAAACCAAATTACGACTTGTTAGTGATAAAATCTTCAGATAATTGTGAGCAAAACATCTTGAAGAGCTTTCCTAATGATGTGATTTCAAGCTAGAAAATCATGAGCCTCTGAAAAACATCATGGACCTCATGAAAATCATTACGGGAGACAATCTGCAAGTAGCATTCTTGCCAGTGCTTACTCAGGAAAACCAAGGATGAGATGCATCTGATCTATCTTCACATGGCTTCCCAGGCACACAGGTCACATTGCTTTGTGGGGAAAGAGAGACAATACTTCCAGGTTTAAATGCCTCCTCATATGGGAGTTGTGTGTCTTACAATAGGGAAACTCATCACTCTGGAGAAGTGTCTCTACATCAGGCATGACAATCTGGAAAAGTGGCTCAGATGCATCTGAACAGATGAACAGGGGCATGTCTGAAGGATCCAGAAAATCAGTAACAGAGATAAAAACAGAAGCCAGACATCCCAGCACTACGCTCACATTACGTTTGCTTCCCTAGGGACTAGATCCACAGCTTAACCCACTGGGAACAATTCTCCCGGATCAACCTGTCTCTTCCATGAGCACAGGAAGATCCTAGCTATGCTGCTGAGGCATGTGCTCACTTTCCTGTCACCACTGAGCATGACAGAGCTAAATAAATCCCCTCTGTTATGAGAGCAGAACAGGTACAAGTAGCTCTGCCACTCGCATGAAGAGACAGCAAGGACCAAATTCCTGTCTTAAATGCTGATTGCAGCACAGGGGGAAATAGAAAAAACATACCATCCATCAAGCAAATTATATGAAGGACAGGAATACCAAGTCAAAGTCCACATTGAGGCACTTGTTGACCAAAGTTACTCAGGAATTGCCTTGCTACTTACTACTCAAACTTGATACTGTTTGAGGGTAAGAAAATGAAGATTCATCTAGGCTACATGGGAACTGCTTGTTTGATGAATGTCATCTTGCTTCTAGACTGGCACTTCTCATCAAAACACCCATCTGAAAAAGACTCCACTCAGATGAGAAAAACACCTTGGTCAAATTTACTTGTCCCAAGTCAGGCAGCAGAAGCTTGGCCCTCTCCTAGTGTCCACGACACTGCCCTTGCCACTGCTTTGAATCATCTGAGCTGCAACCAAAGGGTGTCTTTTTGTTGCCTAATTTTTGTGGAAACCTTTCCAGAGAAGTTGTGTTCAGTGTAATGCAGAAGTAGACATTTGTTATCATAGAGCATTTGTAGGGAAAGGAAACAATCTCTGGCACAGGTCATCTCCATCAGATTTTCCTGAGGAAGAGACATGTAAACCTTGTCGTGTGCTTTGTCACATCTAACAAAAGTGCTCAGTACCGTTTACTAGAAGACCATGTGGCCTGGGCCTTCTTGGAGCCATCATTCCTCATCTTCACCGGCTTCCTGACAGATGGGTGTTCACCCTTCTGGTTTTCCATCCCCTAAAAAGACAGAGAGAAACACTATGAATCTCTACAATAGAAAATAGGAAATCCCCTGTTTAAAACACTAGTTAGAACCAGAAGCACTGCTACCAAGGCTTAGGGAAAGCTTTCCTAACAGAAATAAACAGATCAGAGATTCAGTGATGCCAACTCTTTGTTTTCATTAGCCCAAGGCAGGTTATGGGTGCTACCATACTGAGCAGCAATCTAAAATCCCAAATTCATTAGTCTTGAGCATAAATGGGAATAATGCAAACTGGTAGGCAATGACTGTTCTTAAGGGAAGGAGCAGAAAAAAATGGATTCTCTGGGGGTTGCCCCATTGTGTTGGAAGTGGATTTGATTCATCACTCACTCTCCCTGCTCCTGCACAAAGTCATACTCCCTTCTATAATGCAGATAAAAATAATAAACCCCTCCTCCCCCAACAAAACAAATGATTTTCCACTGGATGCTGCTGGATTCACCAAGCTTCTTCCAGCTCCACAGGGCTTGACAGCAGGGAAGTATTCCCAGAAGGCAGACAGTAATTGTAGTAATTAGGATTGACTTGGACATCTTTTGTATATTTGGAATTTTTCTTGGTGCTACTACTTCCAGGGTCTTTTGCAAAGACTCTATTATCTTCAGATGCACTATTCTCACTTAATTCCTTTACTGGGGGCAGAGTAGGGACAGCGCAGTGGAGGGTTACGCTTAAATGTAAAGCCATTTTCTCCTCTTTCCCTTTCCTGTTTGTGATCAAGATTCAAAATATTCAAAACCCCACTTTTTCCCTAATATCAGTTCCTATGTGGCCTGCAGATGAACAGGATGGAGATTGACAGCTCATTCCCAGAGGCAAAATGATTCAGCAGAAGAGGAATGAGATAAAGAGACAGATTAGGCATGTTTGGTCTCATATTAGCAGGGGCAACACTTGCAGAAATATGCAATGCTTGCACATTTCTCCTGCTAAGCACTTACTTTCTTCTTAATTCTTGTCATAATATCTTCCAGGTCACGGGTAGTAACAGATTGTTCCAGAAGCCTTTTAAATTTTTGGTGGTTCAGCAACATCTTCACCATCTCCTGTCCATAATGCCTGAGGAAGGATGGAAAGAAGGACAGGAGGAAGGAAGGAAGGAAG
>WAAE01003582.1:0-12304 GCA_013400495.1 Nicator chloris | reverse complement strand
ACAATGGTTTTTGTAGTTGCGCATAAAAGCCTGAAAACCTGATTGCTTCCCGCCCAGAATTCAAACTATTAAAGCCATTAAACATACATTTCTTTATGCTTTGTAATGATTTTTAAGACAGGGTTAAGAGGAGAAGATTAACAGGGACCTACTGCTCTCTTGATCAACCACATGGGAGGAGAGAGGGAAGATGGAGACAGACTCTTCTCAGAGATGCACAGAGAAACGGTGAGAGCCACCAGGTACAAGATGCAACACAGGACACTAACATGAGAACTTAGGAATTTTTTTTCCCCAAAGAGGAAGACTGCCACTGCAACAAAGCCTCAGGAATGTCATGGGTACTCCATTCTTGGAGCTATTTAAAAAATAGCTGGTCACTGTGTAGAGCAATAGCTGGACTAGTATTGAGGAGGGGAAGGCAGATTCAACCTCCACAGGTCCTTCCAACTTGCATAGTTTTATGAGTCATGACAGAGGTATTTAGCAATACTAGATGTCAGTATTTATCTGCCACACATTTGAGGGAATAACCACTTACAGGTGTTATGGTGCCCTCAAGAGATATATTTGCCACCAGCTAAAAAAAAAGCAAACTTGGTTATCTATTATGTTCTCCGCCTGGTTTCACATGAAATGCTCTGTATAATTCAACCAGAGATAGCGGGAGTGAACAGTGCCAAATGCAAGATAAAATCACAGGGGAATCAAAGCAGCAAAAAAGATGCTGTGTTGGCACAGATATAAAAGTCAAGATAAAGGACATATAGAAACATTGTAGTCCGTAAAATCTCTTTCATGAATAGCCTTCTGCTCAAGAAATGAAACAGGAATTACCTACGTCAATTTTTAAAAGATAGAAGCGTAGTTTACATGGTGCTAGATGAGTGTAAATCTGGCCCCTGAAAATTAGCAGATTACTGGGCATTACTGGGCATCCTGAAAATTCTCCTGTACATCCAGCAGAAGCAAGCTTCCTCAGCCCTCTTTGACAATAACCCTGAATTCAGCGTTACACCTTCAGCCTCCCAAATTTGCACCATGGCCAAGAGAGAGCAGCCAGGGCAATAGAAGCAGCAAGGAGTTTCCTCCAGAATAGAAGCAAAGCCCTGTCGGAAACAAACACCAACAGCTTACTTCTTCTTACAAATTCCTTATCCACCAAGTGATCCATCCATCAAATCCATGTCTCTTTAGTGGATACTTTGTAGGACAGTGCATAATGCTTTGAATAGATCAAGGAAGATGGCATCAGTCACTCTTTTCTCATCCACTACCTCTGTAACCCAATCATAGAAGGGCACCAAATTTCTCAGGCATCATTTGCCTTTAGTGAAGACACTTTTTCTGTCACCAGTCACATTCCTTATATGACTGGTGACAGAAATTCCATGCATTTTAGCATAGTTTCTAGGAGGATCTGCTCTATAATCTTGCCAGACACAAAACCAAGAATGACCAACCTGTAGTTCCACAGGTCTTCCTTTGTTCTCTTTNAGAATGACCAACCTGTAGTTCCACAGGTCTTCCTTTGTTCTCTTTTCAAAGATGGGTGTTATATTTCCCCTTTTCCAGTCAGCAGGAACTTCACCAAACTGCCACAACTTCTCAAATACATTAGCGGCATAGCCACTTTCTCCCACAATTCCCGTTGGATTCATGGATGCATCTCTTAAGAACCAACAGACTTATTTATGCACGTTTAAGTTCTGAACACCTCACCCTTTTCCATGATCCAGGTCTCTTGTTAACCAGGTCTCTTGCTTCCTTCTGGAGAGGCCCACGCTTTTTTCTAGTCTTCCTTTAATCGCTGATATACATATGGAAGCTTTTATTGCCTTCGACATCCTTGACCAGCTTTAATTTAATCAGGCCTTAGCTTTCCTAACCTGACCCCTGGCTGCTCAGACAATATCTCTGCACTCCTCCCAAGCTACTGTCTTTGCTTCCACCCTCTGTGTCCTCCCTTCTTGTGTCTGAGGTTGTCCAGGAGCTCCTCATTCANCACATTTTATGGTCTCTGCAGTCCAGGCTGCCCTCGGGCTTTACATCATCCTCCCCTTCTCCTTGATGGTGAGAACAAAATTCAGCATAGCACCTTTCTTCATATCATTTGGAGAAGAAAGGTATAATCAATGCATTCCAGGAACCTCCTGGACTGCTTGTGCTCTTCTGTGTTGTCCCTCAAAAAGATATGGACATGACTGAAGCCCCCAATGGGTCCAGGGCCTGTGAACACAAAGCTGCTTCTATTTGTCTATAGTGTGACTCACCCAGAGTGTCTTCCTGGTTGGGTGGCCTGTAGCAAACCTCTACTATAATGTCATCTGTGACATCCTGCAGGGAGCTGCAGTCAGAAACCAGTGCACTACATCAGAGAAACTCTGATGTTCTGGCTTTCCTTATGAGTAGTCTCCAAAGTAGAGTGGATTTTGTGTGGTTTTGTTCTTTGTAAGTGTCACTGGATGGAACATTGTTGTGTTCATCTTGAAAATTAGAAATAAAAAGGATTGTCAAAGAGGTGGAATGGGATCAGGTTCTTAGTTCACTTAAGGAAGCACTGAGATAGACAGCTCCTGGTATTTGTCAGCTAGAGCTCAAAAAGAATTATTTGGTGACACTAGCCAGCCTAATCCTTATATGCATTTTCTTTGGAGTTTATGTGTGCAGCCTAGTAAGGTTGTATCTGTGAAAGCCTTCTAGGTGCACTAAAACTAAGGTATTCTCTGCAAGAGTTTTCTTCCTGCGGGGTATGAACTCAAAACAGGCAGAAACTCTAGTGCCTGTGACATGTCTCTGATCCATTTTTATGCAGAGTTGTGAACTCCAGAAAATGCCACCTCTTCAGGTTAAAGAAAGTAAGGCATCTGAGGAACTATATGATGTCTAAGAAAAGATAAGCATCACAGGGAAATGAGCAGAGACAATTTTTTCAGTCAAATAACAAAGTGCTGACAGGCTTCCAAGCACATAGCTCTGACTCAGGAGTCTCACAGCCACTACTTTGCAAAAATTCAGGCAATGATTATGAAGCAACACTAGGTCCTTGTCCTATTCCTTGTTTTGTTGTACAGGACACTTGGCTTAGTGGACACTGGTTTCATCTGTTATGGCAGTTTCTGTCTGACCCCGTAAGTCTCCTGGTTGTGATGATGTTTAGGATCAGGGCAACTACACTTAGTAAGTTCAAAGAAGAAAGCAGCATATGAAATGGAAGTTAATTGACAGTCATCTGCTTTGGCATGAGTATTCATCTGCAGAGACTGAGGCTTCAAGATATCCTGCTGATAATCATATCTTTATTCTTACTTGGGGAATGGACACAAACAGTAATGTGCAATCACCAGGGGCTGTGAGAGAGGAAGACAGCATCCCTCAGCTGTCTGGAGAGATAGGAATCAAGAAGCAGGGAGGACCTTGCAGGGAAAATAACCCCAGTTTACTGATATAGCCTTGTTTTTTTTTCATGGTTGTGTGACAGAAAAACAAGACTGATTTCTAGAGTCATGAAAAAAGTAATGTAAAAACAGTCACTCCCTGGCTTTGTTTAACAACAAAAGGGTCAGCATAGGGAATATTAATCAAACAGCAGCAAAGAACAGTTACACAGTGGCTACTATATGTAAGAAAAATAACTAAATTGAATGCACCTACCTAGAATTGTTATAATTCTAGGACAGTTGAATACAGTTTTTCAAAGTAACCAGTGACTGCACTGACTTTTGTGGTGGGAGACAGCCTGGGTTATTTAGAGCTAGGTTTGCACAGAGTACTAAGTCCACACAATCTGGTGACTCACCTACG
This sequence comes from Nicator chloris, assembly GCA_013400495.1. NCBI lineage: Eukaryota > Metazoa > Chordata > Aves > Passeriformes > Pycnonotidae > Nicator > Nicator chloris. The sequence continues at coordinate 8,500 of WAAE01003582.1, read as the reverse complement.
CTCTTTTAAAATCTTTCTAAAAGCATGCTTGAAAACAGAGAAACCTGAACTCATAGCTCACTTGAAAAAGTGGCTCAGACATCCTTCAAGTCTTGCTTTTCTGCAGATTCCTACATCCCAACCACCATCTGTGCTTTTAAAACAGCTACTCTCTATCCTCAAAAACCCCCACAAACTATGCCCTCATCACACCCCTGCCACTTCTCTCCATACCCATCTTCCACTGCGCTGAAGCAACCACAGTTACATGAACTTTACAGTTCATATCCCTTCTCCTTGACCAATCCATGTACATCCCCACTACAAAGGAACCTTCCTCCAGTAATGTTGAATACACTGGGTTGAACATTAAGATTAATCTCGTATCAAGTGCCCCACTCTGAAAGTAGACAACAGTCTTTGTGAAGGAGAGTAGTAATTGGGTTATACCTACACAGTCTGAGCAAGCAAATACTGTGGGTCATTCTCCCCCAGGGCACGGTGTAACCACTGCAGAAAATAATCAGTGTTCTTCTCTGTTTAGCATGGAAACACCCTTCCTACAGTGAAACTTCTCAAATATTTAATGAAAAGCCTTGTTTTCAAATAACTTTTTAAGCTTTAATTACAAAAACAAAATCTAATATATGGTCTGGATATTCTCACACACATCCATATTGCAAACGAATCCAAATTTTTCTCTACGAACGAAGTTTATATGGTTGCATTTGTTATAGTAATATATCAGACAGAAATAAAGAATCTGAAGCTATAAAACTAATTGGAAATGGAGACTTGAACGGGATGATTTCTAGTATAACATTTTTTACATTATTATTTTTCCATCTGTCCATCTTCTCACTACATACAGCTACCGAAATCTGCAGGACCAACTACATTCTGCCTATACTTTTTTCTTAATCCTTTCCTACTTTTATGTGCCTCACACAATTTGCCTGCTGTGTTTACTTGCTTCTATAATGAATAAAGTTATTATCATTCAGGAAAAATAACAAAAAATGGAACTAATTTCAGCCTCTAAATTATTTAAAGACCAGATAAAACAGAAGAACATATTCTAGCTTAATTGCTTCTCTCATTGTCAAATTAGGTTTCAGAAAACTGAGAAAAAGGTCCTGTTTTAACAGGCAGGGTATTTAAAAACAACATCAAGTTACTTTTTTTTTTTTTTAAAGTGTTTTTTGTAAGATTTTTCTCATTTTAATTGAAAGCTAATGCTAAACTGTTCATGCTTTATGGTCGAAAACCCTCTTAGAACAGCTGTGCAGCCTGGGAAGGTTCACTGAGCTTTTTAAGTATCAAAATGTAGGATTCAACACAATTCTATCTGCAGTCTGGACAGCCTGCAGTACAACATAAAGTGAGGCAAAAGTGTCTAGGAACACAAGATAACTCCAGTGTTGTGCATTTTTCTCCATCGCCACCTTGGGAAACTTTTTTTTGCCTGGCTGAAATCTGGTGAGAGCTCAAAGCAGGTGTACCTACAGCAGCAGCCTGTCAGCACCACTCATTTTGGTGGATGCATTTCCAGCCCGTTTTTATCCAGCTTCTTAGCAGTATTAAAGAGGGGAGCAGAGCAGCTACTAAAATGAGAAAAAAAGGAAAACTAAAAGAACTGGTTTTTATCAGTGTGTCATCACTGCTGAGCTCCAATTACTCACTTCAGAACAACTGACAGCTAAAAACTAAATCAGCTGTTATCAAACTGGGACATAATCAAAGTCAATACACTAAATACAGCACCCATCCTGATGGTTTGTGTAGCTCCATAAACTCTTCCCACTGCAGAATCAGGGAAATGTGTGTGGCTTCTATGTGTTCCTCTGAAGTTTCTACACATGGGAATATTTTTAAAGGCCTTTAGACTAGTCAGACATTAGTTAACATTGCTAGATACGTAAGGATGAAGCATGGATTAGAACTGACAGTCAGACTTAGTCTTTTAATCAGAATTAGTATTATAAAAATAGCCCAGAAATCCATAAGAGAAGGATTATGGCATTTCAAATAACCTGGGATATTCCCTATGATGTAGTGTCATTCATTCTCTTTCCACCTATACCAAAGCTGAGCTAGTTTTAGTATGCCAAGATTATTCACATTTTGCTGTGATATGTAATAACTCCTACCAGAGGAAGTGTTCATAGTTTGCAAATGTTAATTAATTAAGTTCTTATCTCTGAGTGATAAGAAAGAAGGTGTCAGTATACCAGTTATCTCAAACACCATAAGCTTTAAGGTAACTGATGTTTGAGACAAGAAGTACATAGCCCAGGAGTTCCTCTTCTCTGTCCCTTATACTGACAATTTGCTGCATTTTCCGAATTTGCCAACACATGGATAGAAAAGGTCACTTTCCTGGGAGAGCTCCAAAAACTCTCTAAAGCTTGCCTTCACCAGAGCCAAACTTCTCTACCAGGCAACAGCAGAATGTGTTTAGCTGATTGAAAGTGTAGGTTCAAAAGCGAACAGAGAGCTGAGTGAACATCCTCTCACAGGCACAGGTTGGGAGTTTGGCCTCACCAAGCAGCTGCAGAGGCAGAACAGAAGCCAATCTTGCAGATGTAGAAGGGTAATATTAAGCAGTGATAGTAATTTGCTGTGATTAGTGGGAGTGGGGTATGTAACAAATTCATTTTCACTTGGAGTCAAAGCAAAGCCTGGGTATTTTCCCAGCAAGCTTATTCCATGTGCACCATCAGTTGTGGTCTGAATAAAGACAGAGCAATAATTCCTGTAGTTCTGAATTTGTTGAATGAAGTGAGGAGGGTGCACCACTGCAGGGATTGAATGGGATAATCACAAATCTCTCCTTCCAGCTGTAGGATGGATGCGTTTTAGGCACTTGGTTTCAAAGGGCAGGAGGGTGTGTGAATTAAATTGCAAGCATGCTTATTTTATCTGGTGACTGTTTGCTAGGAAGAAAGAAGTACCTTAAAATAGAGTTTGAAATATTTAGCTGATTGGATTAAGTATCTCACAGCTCCAGTGATGCAGTAAAAATGCTGCTCTGAAATAATTCCTCCTGATCCTAGTGCTCAAATCCTTCCATGCATCAAAAGCAAGGCACTGCTGTAGCTCCTCGCTGTTTTGTCTTCATCTAACACAGGCTTCACTTCACTGTCTAAGCAGCGAAGGAAGCAAACAAAGCTTTTTCCTACACATATCTTGTCCCTGACAGCAAGCTAATAAACACCCTGGGTCTGACAACATCTGACATGCAAGGCATGAAATCTTTGCCTTTTTCTTAGTTAGAATCTGGCTCCATCGCAAGCAGCAGGTAACCAGTGTCATGGATATAAAGACATTGTATGAATAGCCTTTGACTCACAGAGCTAGGAAAGATGGAATTTTCAGTAATTTCTCCAAATGATGTTAGTATTAGTAGCCTCTAGATCATCTTTTAACTTTTCTTCTTGCCCCAATAAAAATCAAGAGCCATCCCCAAGCCTTATGTAGCCTTCAAAACGAAATTAATGTCCTGATTTCTTGGTAGTACATTCAGATAATGAAGTCCAAACAGAAAACTCTGAACAGTGGTATTTGAATTCCTAGTTTCAGTTTTAACAACTTTGCCCTATATATAAAAGGATTAAAAGGCTTTAGGAATGGGATATGTGATACAGATAGCTACATTCATTTCCAATATCTGCACAGGCAAACATTCATTAAAATTTAATGTTCTGGTGAACATTTGAGGCTGAATTTATGCTCCCAGTTGTGTGTATTTTTCTGATGTTATGGACAAACCTCTCTGTACCAGGACATGTAAAACAGGAACAAAGATTGACAAAAGAAGACAACTGTTCTGCTTATCACTTGCATGGGCTAGCACAGCTAGTTTATTCCCCAACTTCAAGTGGATTCCTAGGGTATAAAAGGATGATTTTTTGTGGTGTGTTGGCCCTGTCTGGATGCCAGGTGCCCACAAAATCTGCTTTATCACCTCCCTCTGTAACTGAATGGGGGAGAGGAAATATAACAAGAAGTTCATGAATTGGGATAAGGACAAGGACAAGATCACTTTTTGATTCCATCATGGGCAAAACAGACTTGAGTCGGGGATATTAACTGAATTTATTAACTAATTACAACTAATTTATTAACTAAAATTAAAGCAAGACAGTGATGAGTAAAACAAATCTCAAAAACACCTTCCCCCCACCTTTCCTTCCTCCCCAGCTCTATCTTCTTCTCCAGCAGTGCAGGGAGACAGGGAATGAGGATTATGGTCAGTTCATCACACCCTCCCACTGCTAAGGGAGAGGAGTCATTCCTGTGCTTCAGCATAGGGTCCCTCACATAGGAAACAATTCTTAAGGAACTTCTCCAGCATGAGTCCTTCTCAAGGGCTACAGTTATTCATGAACTGCTGTGGGTCTCTTTTCACAAGGTGCAGTCCTGCAGGGACAGCTTGCTCCAGGGTCACAAGTCCCACTAGAAACCTGCTCCAGCATGGGGTCTTGTCTCCATGGGTCTGCAGGTCCCTGCCAGCACCCTGCTTCAGCCCAGGCCCCACAGGGTCACAGCCTCCTCTCAGGCACCTACCTGCTCTGGTGTGGAGCTCCTCCATGGGCTGGAGATGGATCTCTGCATCCCCATGAACCCCCATGGGTGGCAGGGGCACAGCTGCCTCACCATGGTCTGCACCAGGGGCTGCAGGGGAATCTCAGCTCTGACACCTGAGGCACCTCCTGTCCCTCTTTCTGCACTGGCCTTGGTATCTGCAGAGTTACTCCTCTCACATACTTGCATTCCTCACTTCTCTTAGCATAATTACATCCGCAAAATTACTTTTTTCTTCTAAAATATGTTATCACAAAGGTATTACCACCATCTCTGACTGGCTCAGCCTTGGCCAGCAGTGAGTCCATCCTGGAGCTGTCCTACACTGGAAAGACGATTTGCTTTTGCTGCTTCTGTAACAGTGCAGAAACCCTTTTTTCCTTTGCATGAAGTGTTTAAAAAGATAAAGTTGTATTGGTTTTGTATATTAAAATTCCAGGTTTCTATGGAAACTATATCTTTAGAAAGCAAATTAGGAAGCTTCCAGAAAACATCCTGCCAGGTACAGCAATACTCTTTAGAAGATGTAATTTATTTTTCTTATTCTCTTCACCAGTGTGTTCAGTTCCTTTTTTTTTTTCTCTGCAAACTTGTTTCATGCATGTCGTTGCAAACAATACCAGACACTAAATCTGACCACTTAGGTATTTCATCCTTAAAATAAAGTAGTTATTTGAGTTTGGTGAACAGTGACCTTAGTTTAGACCTCAATTCAACTAACATCTCAAGGATACTTTGTATACTAGCATCAACAAAGCCATAAAAATAAGAACAGGTACCAATTAATACACAAAGACTTTCCGATCCCACAGATAAAAAGGCCTTGGCATACAGCTTGGAGGGCCAAAACACACAGCTTTCCAGCTGAAATGAGAGGTGCACCTCAAGCACTTGGCTCTCCGACCAGCAGTACATATTCAGTGCTTTTATTGCAAGGCTGTTTTGCATGGTAGTCGTTGCAGTCAATGCGGGATTGTGTACAGCCAGTGAGGTATCAGGAGAAACTGCCTCTGTTCATCCAGACAGCACTCATACAGCTAATATCCCTTTAGAAATATATCCCTGAGCAACAATAAATATTTTAGCCGCAATAAAAATCTATCACCTGCATTTCTCAAGAGGCTGTTCAAGCACCAAATAGAGAGGTTTGAGAGAGCTTTGTAATGATAAATAATGGTTTCATTTCCTTGCTTTACAAATGATGGGATCAAACTGTATCTTACAGGCTACAGAAGCAGCTGTGTAATTCACATCAACTCTGCAGATAGTTTAGACTGTATAAGAAAGCGCTTCTTGCTGGGGCACAGCTCTCACTAAACACTGGTGTTATGGGAACTACTGTATTCTGCATAAGGCAGGCAGCTACCAAATACCCAGTCCAAAAGAAAAAGCCACCCTCTTGGTTTTTACTGTCCATTCAGGGTCTGCAAGTGCGCAGTTTAGAATTTTTGCAGTGAAAAATATCCTTCATTGAGGTGCAGAAATTACAGAGTTCATTCTGTATGAATTCAACACTATATTATATCATGCACCAAATATGCACTCTCTAGTTAGTCATCATAATGCCTCCTGCTTGAATCACAAAGTCTGATAAAAGCTGATACTAATACCTTAGGCCTTCCATACTAGGACCCAGCTGTCCATTTGCATAAAAGTTGGAGAAATTCAAATACATGGAGATCAGAACCCTGCTGCAAATTTTACCTGAACTTCATCAACAGTCTTAAATGTTACTTGGGAGACAAAGGCATGGTACCAAAACTTACTGACTGAAGCACCCACCTACACATAACCTTTGAATCTTCATTTTCTTAGGAAACTGGAGTAAAAAATTATGCTTATAATATTCATGATTACCAAAGAGGGATCTTTGAAATTTACATAGCCTTTTCCCAATTCAGTGTAATCTTTGCAGTTTGCAGACAATCTCAGCTGAAAATGTACCCCTTCCTGAACTCTCCTACCTTCTGACTAACACTGGCTGTTAAATGAAGGAACACTCAGTAGAAAATTAAGAAGTTTGGGGTGGTAAACACTATGCTGTCTGGCAGATTTCATATATATATATATATATATATATATATGCCATTAGCTGTAGCTCAGCTCATCTGTTGTCAACTCACTTCACTGTGACAATAATATTGCATCCCTCTTGTACTGTGGGCTGACAGGTACAGGCTCTGTGACTGTGCAGGCATTTTCTAACAGACCCGTATCAACAAAACACTGAAGATGTAAACCTGTGAGAAAAAACAGCATGGTCAGCAGCACAGAAAGCTTCGTTTTTGAAGTACCAAAGCAGATCTGGTAGGTTCTTCCAGACAAGGTATCCGAGTAGGCTGTGAGGAGGCCTCTTGGGCTTTGCAATGGAAGGAAGAAGGGCAGAGAAGTTACAGGAAGAAAACCATGGAGAACCATACTGCCCAAACTGGTGCACTCTGTTAGTTGATCCAAGCCTGCATAAATTCAAAAATCCTGCAACTAGCTGCAGGTCAGACCCACTTGGACATGCTCACAAGACCCAAGCATTGTGCCAGTCAGTTGCTCTATCATGGGTATGAGTAGAACAGTGAAATATTGGAATTCAGAAGAGTTACCTTGGGCTTTGATGGCAGCAGGGAGAGATGGACTCCAAGTGCATTTATACACACACATCCTCTTAATCCTTCTCCTTGGCTGTGATTCCTATTAATTAGTCTTTGAGGGTCTGAAATTACACACAACTGATCCGCAGGAGACAGGTAGGCAATAAAAAGTTTATGGAACTAACTTCTGATTAAAGGTCTTGCTTAATCCAGTTATTGAGACAGGGTGAAAAAATGGCAAGGGATAAATAAGGAAATGGAAAGAATAAGAAAGATGTAATTTCAATTTTTTTCACTGTAGAGCTTAAAATGATAAAACCCAGAGACCTCAGGCATGAGGTAATTTCCCCCAGCATCCTACTTTCTAAAAATATCTTCTAGCACTCTTCTTTCTCCCTCCATTTAAAAGGACTGATGTCAGAGCCTTCAGTTATGTCAACATCTGCTCTGCCTCTGTTTTGCTTCACTTTCCTACCTATGACAACAGAAGCTACGGCTCTGCAAAAAGCAGAATCACAGGCCTGTGCCAAAAACTTCCCCTGGGGTGTGTGAGGGAGGGGACAAAGGAAGAAACTCCACAATAGTTCAGTCAGGCAGTAGAAAAAAAAAAGCAGAAGGGAAACCCTGACCAAACCCATAACTTGTACTTTCCATACATTCACATTTTCTGTGCTACAAAGCATTTTCTGTGCTACAGTTTGTGAGACATTCTCAAAGACTACAAAGTCTAAAAGAAGAATGTAGATAACATAAATAAAAGGCTGATCCTTTTTGGGGACTGTGGGATAGGCTGAACATCTTCAGGGACCCATTTCTCTTTAAGCACCTGTTACTCCAGTGTGAATATTTACGTTTCATCCATTTACGGTCAAGAAGCAGTCACTTTAATTACAAAATACTGTGCATTCACCAGTGCCTCTCCCCAGATGTGTTTTACAGAAGATAAGTCTGTCCTTACCATAATACAGGGCTGAAGAAGTAGCTCACAAACAAGGTGTAACTACTAGGCATCTCATACGTTTCCCTGTAAGGTGTTAGTAGGACACTGAGGTGCAAAATTTAAACTTAAACTTAAGGATTAATAATAAAACACTGAAATCAGGAACATGTGATCTCCTAATTTCACTTAAAATTTCTGGAATCTCGATTTAAATATATTCCAGGCCTGGCTAATTTAGATAACAAGTGTCTTTTCATGCATCCAGTGAACACAAATTTTCTATGCGTGTTTCTTTCTAAAAGAAGAGGAAAATCTGGTGGATCTATGCCTGGAAAACATAAAGAGAAAAGCCCCTCTTGAAGATATTGGAGAAGGGCTATGATAGGAAAGATTGGTAAAAATAATAAAT
>WAAE01003579.1:0-15805 GCA_013400495.1 Nicator chloris | reverse complement strand
TAATTTCAAGTTATAATCTTTTCACTCTCTCACTGTGACTGACAGATAGCGCTTTTGTGCTAACCATGACTTAGTTAATGCTTCCAAACCTAAAGATGACTGTCTCCTAGCTATAATTCAAGTTTCAGACATACCAAGATGTCTACAATGAAGAGTGCCAAGTCTGTCATTACAATTAACCTGCCAAAACGAAGTTATATACAGACCAGATTTTGCATCTGAAGAGAACATATGTTATTTCAGCTTTAGCTTAATTTTGCTTATGGATTCTGGTATCTGGCATTGTGTACCCCAAACAGGGGTAACTTTCAAAGCATGCAATGCAATTAGAGTCTAACTAGTTTAAATGATTCTGTAATCATATGTCTTTCCTTGAATAGAATTTTTTTTTTTGTTTTCACCATTTTTAGCAGCAAAAGTCTCTTTAGGAGAAAAATAGATGTATTAAAAAATCAAGGTATTCTCTTAACTAAAAGATAACAGCTAACTTGAGCATTTGTGGAAGAAAAGACCACAAAACAACGATTATCAAAATTTTTAGATGTTAAAAACACTTTCCAGGTCTGTATTGTTTCATGTCAATAAAGAGTGGAAAGCTTTCATGAATTTTTTATTATTCTCTCAATCAAATAAAATATTTCTTTTTTATATTTGTGTTGCCCAGTTAATGATTTTTCTTGAGAACATATTAAGGATCACTGAGCCCAATGCTGAGATTGTGAAAGTTTATCTTAGTACTACGTAACACATACATTGCTTCCCAAAAAGGTAGAGTTACTATATTTTATATGAAATCTCTGAAATAGGTGGTCTGGTTTACCTATGGAAACATGACAGTGATCACAAGATAACATCTAACACTTTAAAATCTGGACTTTCAACCTGTCAACTAGTATGTGCCACAGAACAATTCTGGGTACATCTATCCCCTCACAATAGACAATGTAAACTGACAGTTTCCATTCTATGTGTCTCCTCTTCACAGATAATTGAAGGGAGATAGTGTAAGATTTCAAAATATGTAACCTGCAAAATGGATACAATTATTGTCTATTTGTAGAAGTGTTACCCCCACATCTGCTGTTTATATTTTCCTCCTTTCAAAATTTGACTTCGAAAAATATAGGCTTCCAGTCTCTAAAGACAAATTCTGAACGAGAAAAGGACATTATAGGTTGTCTTTGGGAACATTTCCCTTTAGGAGAATTCTCATCTCACACCACACTAAAATGCTCTGCCCTACCATAAATTTCATAAAGTTTCTGCACAGTCTTGGAGCCATACAAGTTCAGCTGGTTTGTGGAGAAGGAGTCATGTTCTCCCTGCAAGAAGTTTTACCTCACCAGAGAGCAGATGCCAAGAGTACAGCAAGAGCAGAGAATCTTTCAGTAACTGAATTAAACTAATATCTGCATACTGGTAATACCCTTACCTGTGAAAGAGAATTATGCATGTTTGTTAAGAAAAAGTGTGAATTTTTGCTGACAGCACTTAATATATCTGATAGATCTCTAAAATTATAAATTAGTGAAAAGGGCCAAGTTTTCCTCAAAACTATTGAAGAAATTATTACATTCAAATTCTTCCTAAATATAACAGAAAAACTAATTTTCAAAATACCTTACCATATGATTATATTATTCTAGAATAAAATCAGTTCCAGTTTCAAATGTGATACTTGAGTTACCCCTGTTACAAGACGGCAGCAGCAGTGCTGGTTAGCAGAACTACAACAGCAGGAAAGTAATGCAAGACAAGGTGTGGATAACACAGAAACTCCATACACAAATCTATTGTGAAAACACATTTGTTTCACTTTTCAGATTGCTAAACAACAGGTGCAAATGTCAAACAGGTTAACAAATAAGAGTAGATACATAAAACATTAAACGTGAATGAAAAGTATCCCTGACATCTGATATTGCTATTATAGTTCCAGAGAAAATATGTTGGGCAATTATGTCAAAAACAGTGTATATAAATAAGTGTACTTATGTGCACTAATGATGATAAAGCAACAGACAGTTTCATATGCATACAAGATAAAGATAAGTTATTGTTCAAAGCATTTAATGTTTGGAAAGGTGTCAATTGCCCTGTTAATCATGGGAAAATCATATCTGCATAATACTGCTCTAAGATATCATTGCAGAACAAGTTTAGCTGCTGTTATATTTTTGTCGTTTCAGAAAAACAGGAACACAGTGGGAACACTATAAAAAGTACTAGCTGTTGTATAGAAATAATTGGAGCTATAAACAAGTATCCTCAGTTCTTATTTTTGCACTAAATAGAAATTAAATCCACAAACTCATTTAAGAAACTTTAGAAAAAAACTTGATATATAAATTTCATCTTAGTTGGTTGTTTGAAATAGCAGGCACAGATTTGATTTAGATAAAATTCTCTCCATTTTAGTTTCTTATATCGAACAACACCATTTATTTTGAAAAAAGATATTCCCTTTTCATACATGAGAGAAAATGCACAAATTCAATTGTACTACTACTATCAGATTACTTAGTGGATTCGTTCAAACTCTATTCTACTTTTGTAAACTCATTCTAGTAGAAAAGTAATGCACAAGAAATTCACAGAAAACATGTACTGTGTAAACATATTTTATATGCATTGAAAAAATGGTGAAAAAATCTCTAGGGATTCAGTCTGACTGAATTCTGCATACTAGAACCAGATTTTTCTCATTGTAACTAATAGGACACAACGCAAATGTTCAAAAATCCCTGCCTAAAAATAAAAAGCATGTATTAATTACTATTAGTCTTGAAGGCTTCTAATTCTTGTATCCATTGGCATACAAAACTAATTGAAAGACTGAAGTCTTTAGAAGAAGCAGTACATTGGAAAGAAGATTGTACTGTGACATTTACCGCGCTGTTAATGGATGACAATCTTATTTTAAGGATTTGTAAATTTACGCAGGTTAAACCTAAATTTGCCTCTAGACCTTAAGTGAGAAGGGATAAAGAGGGGAAAAAAAATGGTGAACAAGAGCTTCATATTATCCTAATTCTGAGATTATTTTCAAGTTAGGTAGTTTTCAGAGCTTCCTACTAGTGACAAGTAATCCAAATTTAGTCTGTCATCTGACTTGGAGACTGAATTCTATCTTTTACAACAAAGGGGTACCACAACATTCACATAATAGAGGCAAGGAATGTTATTGCTGCTGTTATTATTATTACTACTAGTGTTATTACTATATTATTATTATTCCTGTTCTGAGAAAAGAGTGGGATTAAACGGTAAGAGTAATTTTGTTTACAAGACATTCCAGTAGCCTCAAAAAAGCAGGTTTCCAGAAAGATTTACTCTGCAAATAACCGTGAGAATGAAACTCAATCTTTACTTCTCTCCTTTTTCTACATTGCCTATCTAATAAAGGGGAAGTGGTTGTCTTTTAGAAATTAAAAATTGTCTTTTAGAAATTAAAAAATATCTCTTAAGTTGGATAAATATTGAGATGTTAAAAGTCATTGGTAGTCTTGCTCTCTTGCTTTTTTAGAGTTGTGAATATGAATGTTCTTTGGATCTGGGTTAACAGGGGGCTCTTTCTGGATTCTGTTTTAAGGGAAAACATGAATCCAGAAATCCTCACTTCCATACTTCTCATAAATTATTAATCCATTATATGTATTGGCAGGAAATAAAATTAATAACATTTAGATACAAATTATCACCTTTACAAATTAATAAGCTTATGTTGCCTTTCAAATTCACCTATTCTGTTGTCAGCAGAGGTAGTCAAGATCCCCTCACAAATACCAAAAATTTATTTTTGAAGTCTTAAACAGATAATAAATGTTAACCAAATTTAATTACCAGCAACCGGAATTCTCCGAGATGCAAAGCAAACCTGTGCATTTATCTTTTGCAAATGCCAAGAGATTAACAAATATTTTCAGCCTTGTAATGATTTGGACGATATATCAGCATGTAAATTGCAACATGGCCACCTGTGCATATACTACACACAACACTGGGCTAGAATAAATAGGAGAAGACTGGAAAGCAAGGGCACCTGACACGCAGTTCTTTAAGAGCTCCTTATTTGTTAAATTAATGACTCCTTAAAACTCTAAGGAACGGTCACTGTATGTCAGTTCAAAACTTTAACGACTTCAAGAAATGCCCTGACTGATTAAAATTACTTTGAATCCTACCTGGGAATAGCAACCTTTGTTAAAAGCTGTTAATGATAGCTAATTCAGCAGGGATACACTGCTGTGTGAGAGTAAACAGAAACTGCAAGAAACCACAATAACTATCTCCAAGAAAGGGATTATCTAGTTACATTTGTAGGTCAGCTGAAGTATGTTGTAAAACTTCAAAGCAGTTTCATCCTTTCTGAATTGTAAGAGGTTTAAAAACATCGGTTATTCTTCAAAATCCACCAAGACAAATGGTCAAGAATTTGGGAACTGCATTTGAGATCAAACACCTGATACATGGCCAACTTCATAGCATCACAAGTCCTTCTGAAAAAAGTATCAGTAATTTGAGAAGACACAAAAATGGAAGGGCCTTTCAAGTTTAAGAATAATTAAATAACTTTTTTCAATCTCCTTGAAGAACGCCTTTTTTTGGATATACTATGTATCATGAGTGGCAAGAGGGGTGTACCCAAACTCCAAACTATTCTAAGTAACAGAAATTATCTCATTAAGAAGAAAACATTTTACCTTAATGGCCTTAATTCTTATGTTCAGTACATTAGTGTGTGTCAGCAAAGTGAATCACACTCCATTCTGAGCTGCACTCGAGAAAATAAAGCTGATCTGACCTTTAAGAAGGTGGGGACAGCCTGTCTTAGCCTGAGCGAGTGCCCAGGCTTCAGAGGCGTCCCTGAGGCAACTTGGCAGGCTCACTCTCAGATCCTGAACAGGTGCCAGAGGGCAACAAGAATTTGAAGAAGAAGAACTGGAAAAGATTTAAATGTGAAAGGACTGATACTAAAACTTACTGCAAAAAAATGAGATTGCCTCACCAAGTCACGTTCCTTACCAGGCAGTGGGAGATGATCATGGCATGACACTGACACCTCTGCTTCTAGAGGCTTACCCGTTTGTTGGCTCAGATCAACACTCTTGGTTTTCATAAGGGAAGCTTCTTAATTACAAGGAATGAGCTCAAGTGCATTTCAGGTGCTGAAAGGAGACATTCTGGCTATAAACTGAGAAACCAGTCTATATCGTAATTGGGTATAATCTTCTAGGTTACCATTAGACAGCACTAAGGGACTAAGAAAAAGGCAGATAAAAAAAGCCTTAGAGGAATAAATTTGAAACTCCACACATGCCAGGTTTGTTATGAACAGCAGACCAAGCAATTCCTGACCTGTGAAGGTCACAAGCAGGTTAGCAAATTTATCATTCCATTTTTTCCCCAAGGGGAAAAGAGACCAACCATGTAAGAGGAAAATCATCATGATAAGGACAAATATTTTTAAAAGTAAGTCAGTCCGATTAAAAACAATCAAAAACCACTAAAATTTTTTAAATTCATATTTTAAATCAGGACAGAAAGACAAAATTAAGGATGTGGGTGGAAATACCAACTTCCTTATCCATGCATGAGCACAGAACACCCTCAGTAGATACTGCTGAAGCCAAAGCACATACCAATAACATTTCTGAAATACACCATTTCAACATATACATTAAAAATAAGTATATACTGCAATTCATGCTGAACAAAACACTATCACTGTTACACTGTCACTTTGCTACAAATCTCCTTGCAAAGGGTCACATATAGGAATCTGAATTCAAATATGAGCATAAAGTAATTTTATGTTGCATATGTCAGCAAAAGAGTTGAGGAACAACTCAGAAACCCTTCTCAGCAGAAAATTTTCCCAGTTTAGTATTCACAAGTGGGTATATATTTAGCCAGTTATTTGGGTGTTCTTTTATCTCATCATCAAGACATGCTGCCATGGTGCAACCTTCCAGAACATAGTCTATAGTAAATATTTTTTCTTCAAAGCTATTTCTCATCACACAATACTGATGGGGACTTTTTTTTGTCAAAGGTAGTCCTCTAAGTAGAATTTCACCTGACATATGTCATACAACCATTTCTTGGTGTGCATTATTGTCAGATATGAAGAAAAATTTTTTTTCAGAACAGAAGTATTTGGTCAGCAACAAGAATGGGCTGTTTAAAGAGCAGCTCTCTAAACAGATGCAATTTCTGTTATTGTCCTTTTGCCATTTGACACTAAAATCAGGTCCAATTGATTTAGATTAGTATTTGTTCAATGCTAAAAAATGTCTTGTTTAGCAAATAGAAATGTTTTCTGTTCAGAAGAACTTATATTCTAAAGGCAAATTCCCAGAATATGATCACAGATCTCTTGCCTTACCCTTTTCTACTTCTCTACCACTAAATTTTCCTTGATGGTTTCTGGCTTAAGTGGGTTTGTTTACTCACTACAGTAGGATTAAGTCTGTTAAAAGCAAAAGAATACTTGCACTCTTGTATTGCCACTGAACTTGTGAATATCAGAATATTTCATTCCTCATTTACACAATGAATTAATATGCAAGGTTTATCTAAGAACTGCACACTGAACATTCTTACACATTACTGCAGTTGCCCTAGATTATCCTTCCCCACTCCTAAAGCAAAGAATGATAAAATTGTCAATATGCTTTCCCTGTGGATATAATGTTTCTATCAAACAGATGGGTGGATTTCTTCAATGTTTCTAACAAGAATTAATGGAAATTAAAAAAGGATTTATTGACTAGTGGCAGATGGCTGAAGGATTTTGCTTAGGTACAACTCATGTAAATTACAAAAAAAGCAAATTCAACCTCTTTCTGTGGACAAGAGGTTACCCCTGCATTAAATTAGGAACATTCTGTTCACTGCTAAAACGAAGTAAACACTTTCCTTTTTACAGTTGACCACCGCTTATTCCAAAAGTCATGTGCTTGGGAACAGTAGGCCAAGGGACTCAGAAATTTGCTTTCTATTTCACAGGGTCACAGAATGGGAAAGGTTGGAAGGGACCACAGTGGGTCACATCTGATTCAACCTCCCTGCTCAACCAGAGTCATCCCAGAGCACTTGGCACAGGATTGCATCCAGACAGTTCTGGAGTATCTCCAGTGAGGGAGACTCCACCGCCTCTCTGGGCAACCTGTGCCAGTGCTCACTCACCTGCACAGTAAAGAAGTTCTTCCTCATATTCAGGTGGAACTTCCTGGGCATCAGTTTCTGCTCANTGGCCTCCTGGCCACTGCTGGCTCATGGACAGCTTGGTGCCCACCAGGACCCACACAGCTTTCTCCACAGAGCTCCTTTTCCATGCCCATGTAAAATCTAACAGCTCTGGGTCTAAAAACACTAGAGCTGAATTTTTAGAACACAGTTTGATTTTTTTGTATTCATGGTAATTCATTACTATGTAGAAAATTGATTTCTTCTTCAATAAAAATTGTATTTGGAATGAAAATATTATCTCTGCAAAAAATAAAGAATATTTATAAACTCAAAATCAATTAAAGTAGATTCTATAAAATATTTTAATAATAAATACATTTTTAGTCATTCACAAAGATCTTGATAACCTAATATAATATTAACTTACAACTTCTGAAGCCTCAGAAATTATACCTGAAAAAGACAGTTTATTTATAGGTACCCATTAAATGTTTATGTTTCTTGAGTTAAAAAAAAGGAACGCTTCTATTTTATGTTGTTGTAATTACAGAAACTAATCAGAGCGCTTATCTCTGTTTCTGAAGAAAAAAATAGAACAATTAAAAATGTCTTCTGTCAAGACATAATAATATTTAACTTATATGTGCATATTAATATCATTTATATTTTAATATTTTTCTTACGATTCATTTAATTTTCAAAAGCACACTAGAAACAGGTTAAGATGGTGGTTTGGGGCACTGTTTTACTGCTTTCTGTTTCTTTTTCCTCCAGAACAATAACCTAGATATTTGTGTAATCTATTTGAAATCTATTCTCTTCCTAAAAAACTCGCTATGCAAACAGTTAAAATTATAATTACTGGGGTATTTCAGCTCTATCTAGATAGTAATATTAGTTGCAATTCCAAAATTTTAATGGATTTCCATGTTATAGGCTTTAGATGAAGCTAATCTTTATCAGCCTTGAGAGAAGTTGCAAAACCAACCTTATGTGACCTCTAAGAATTGTTATCTCATCATACAATATAATTTCTGGTAAATTACCAGAACTAGCAATACTGTTCCCGAATTTTTTTTGTTCCTAAAAGCATCAATTTAGATATTATTAACATACCTATAATTTCAAACCTACCCAAGCCTACTCAGAAATTCAAAAGACAGTTTAAGCATTACATGATTTGCTGGTAGATGAGTACATTCTGAAGAATAGCATGCAATTTGGAAAGTAGTCAACCCTGACTACAAGCACAATGTGTACTCAGAAACAGTTTTCTTTAGTAATGCAACAAAGGTACTTGAAGAGCTTGAATGGCTACACACACAGGTAAATTGAAGGACATAAGCCATGACGCATTTATCAAAAACAAGTTTCTTTCAGTTCAGTCACTGTTAATATTGCTGCTCTGTTCAAAACAGATAAAATTCAACACAAAGAAATTTTGCTTTACATATTTAGTCTATAAATCCAACAGGAATTCAATAACCGCATTAAAAGGCAATTAATTGAGAAAAAATATAACCCCACTTTCGACTTATCACATTAAAATATTGTAACACAAACATACATAAACACAGAGAGAAATTATAGTTTGGCAGCAAACAAACTTCTACAAACCTAGCCAACAAAAACAAAGAACCAGTTTACGGAACAACTTTCAAATCTTAATGGCTTCAAGGGTAAAACACAATTAGTGGAGTCAATAATTTGTCACATATGCTTACTGCTGGTAGATTACAAAGCTGTCTTCCACATCCTGCTCTTAGCCCACAGTGAGAGCTACATTCTTGGACAATGTATGCAGAACTGGTTTGTGAAAAATGCAGCTAGAAAATTAAGAACTAAATCCCACTAACATGATACAAAGATATGTATTCCTTATCCCAAGTCTAACTGAATTTCCACATATTTGAAGTCTAAATAATTTAATGCAAAAATTTAGACTTTACTGCTGCCTTTCAAGTACAGCTAAAAACAAGTCTATATCTTCTATTTTGTATGTACTATGGGCTTCAAAGTTTTAAAAATTAAGAAAGTGGGAAGTGAAGCAGTTGAAATATGTAATGCTTAATTGGACTTAATTAACTTTAATTGAGTTTTTAAAGAAGCGTGTGTGGGATGGTAGCTTGAATTCTGCTCCATACGATTTTCAGGGAACATTTATAATGACTGTAACTAATTTATCCTTTGAAAGGTGTGTTGGCATTCCAATGATTTTTCACTGTAATAATCAAAATAGATCACTTTTCTCACTTGAATATTTGCATTTTAAAAAATCAAGTCCTTCTATGATTTACTGTTATAAAATATGACAACTATTTGTATTGTGATTAGTCCAAACAAGACAAAACATAACATGTAGCTTCAATCCGTGAGGTAGAGTTCTTCTGAAAGTACCAAAGGCAAGATGCAATACCACTTTATTTTGGTTTTTTTTTTTCAAGGTAGACCAAAAGATATAAGTACAAGCCAGCCCTATCTAATTTATACATAAACTGATTTTTTTTTTTCCTAAATCAATAAATCCACAAATCACACTTTCTTCAATAGAGCAAGCCTGCATATTAACTATTTGGAACAGATTAGTTTATGAGCAAGTCATTGACCAAGAAGTTTGAAAAGAGAAGCAGAGGACAATGATACAAAGTAAAAAATATATAAACATTAAAGTACTTCTATTTTTATTGTGAACCAGTGATATGAACTTTTTGAAACCATTCTTTCAAACTATTTGATGCTAGCAAAAGCAAGCATCAATGAGCTAAAGTTCCTTATAAGTCACAATGAAAGTTAATTGAATTAATAAATTGGAAAAAAAAAATCAACACAAAGAACAGTTTTCATTGAATCTCTGATAGTAAGAACTACCGGGTGTATCTTTGCCAAGAAAAAAATATGACAGTATTTATGGGAAAAAGTATTTTATCTTGCATTGAGTTCTCAGTAAAAATAGTCAAGAACTATTTCTACATGCACAGCAATTTGAATTTTCTTTACCATTTCCAAACTTCCTGAAAATATATTTTCCTTTTCCCATTTTTTTCTCATCTCTTTTCTATTTTATATTCTTCGTTTTATTCTAAATAACATATTCCTCCTCCTCTCAATCTTTATATTAGAATAAAACGTTGTCCACAGTATGTCTCAAAGAACACTTTGCATTGCATATGTAATTTCATCATAAATCAATTCTTAGGCTTGAAATTCAGATGAGAGTAGATGGATTAGCTCAAAAATTGACATGGATGGAAAAGTTAATGTACATTTTGGTATTTCAGCTGCTGAAGGAGATACACACACACATGCTGTTATGAAGAAGGGACAACGCTGCCTTGGTCTGTTTTGTCTGCCTCTCTCACATTGGTAATTAAAGTCTTTTGTCCTTGTACCAACACCAGCTTTGCTAAAAGATTCCGGACTCCTGACTGCTTGCCATGTTTTGTTACAATTGCCACTTGTCTTTCAAAGAGCTAAGTGTAGGTCTAGGTGGGTGTTTGGAAGGTCAGCCTTCAGTGGTGCTCCACATAAAGTAGCCAAGTAGTTTGGTACTCCAGAAATGCTGCAACTGCTATATACATAGACTGCCTGAAGTTTTCACCCATGTTAATTAAGAAAAGCATACTGAAGAAAGGTTGTCATCCTCATGAATATTAAGAATATTCAGTACACCAATTATCTGAACATTATCATCAAGTTCCTTGACTGAATTTTATAGTTATTAAAATGACAGTTGCAGTTATATTTCTGGTAACTCAGACAATAATAAGGTTAAGTACTCTAATGATTTTTTCCCCCTTATTTGTTACTGGATACCTATAGAACTTGAGATACGTATAGAAAATCACACCCAACATGTTAACATAGAATCATAACATCCTAAAACTCTTCTTTCCCAGTGTAATTTCTTCGGGAGATGAGCTCTCTCCTTTTTAAGCTTTTCCCAGAACTGCTATTATTTTATTTCAAGTATCACAGCAATCTTTGCCACTCAGGAAAATGGGCTCTGAATAACTTACCATTTTAAATTTTTTTTTTATTTAAATTTGGACTCCAAAAGATTGGAGGTACCAATGTCAATCCACATAAAATTCTCATGACTAAAAAAATTGTTGATCTAATCTATCTAGATTACTAGCTACACAAAAATAAGAACACCAAAAGAGCTCTGTTGATTCATTCAGATCAATGTGCCCCGTTTTGAGACAAACTGTCTCTGGCAATCCCTGTTACCTCCTACTTCCTGCTGTCCAATCTACTTTGCAATGACACTTTCAGAGGCTACATGGAAGGAGTTTCATACCCACATCACAGCAAAATTTGTCACATATAATTCCAGAGTTAAAATGCTGGAACTAGGCAGAGCAAGTGGAGAAGGCTTAGTTACAGGAACTCTAGTGTGGAGTAATATATGTCAGATAGAGACATCAAAATGTAGCTTGATTTTTGACAATCACATGTTCTGAAGAATTCGATGCTTTAATAATCTTCTATTATTTTATAAAGCTAAACTGAACAATTACAAAAAAGAAGAGAGACTTTGATTCAACAACAAAATCGTGACCCAATAAACACTACTTCCACCCCTTTCCCCAAAAAAATCCTTTTAGGATTACAAAACCCACTGTAATGGGCAACTCAATGTTATGCTACTGTTGGGATTATGGAAAGAAAGACTGACTGTTAAGATAAAAATATATTTTTGGAAGAATGATGTATAATTCACCAAGCATTTAGAATTTGCCAAACAAGGCATCCTCAGAGACTGCTAAGTCATAATAGAGCATTAAAAAGGCTGCCAGAAGAATGTTGTAAGGCAACTGAGCAGAATTCAATGTCAGAAAACACAAACAGTGAGCTACTCAGGGAAATGTCATGAGCCAGGATGACACAAAAAAAGAAAAAAAACCTTTTATTGACTAAGAGGAAAGGACAACACTCAAGTAGAACACAAGCAAGCCACCAGTCACTCATTAAGTTGCTATTCCACAACCTGTAAACTGAATTTAAGAGATAAAATCGGTACAGTCTTGAAGGCACCAGTAATACTGGGAAGTGCACTGAATAGAAGTTGTGCAAGTGCCTCAAACAATAGAAGAATAAGATGATTATTACTGAAGAAAAAGAAAAGTTGCATATGAATGTCATTGTGGCACAGTAGTAGCAAATTCTTAACTCTCAGTCTTTTTGCAAAGTTTTTATGACTGTTCACATAATGTTTATTACAAAAAGAAAAAGTCAGGACAACCCTGATAATCAGAGACTATTTCCAGCTATAAGTATGCTGGTTTAATACTTTGCAACCTGCTGAAATAGATAAGAAATCAATCTCATATGTACTTAAGATTGTAAAACTACAAAATGGACAATCTGGTGAAACACAATCATTTTATTAAAACAAACAAACAACAACAGAACCAACAACAAAACACAAACAAACAAGCAAAACAACCCCCCAGTAGGTATGTTTGCACTGCTAGAGACTAATATTAATGTCACTATGGACATACAGAGAGATTAAAAGCAACAGATATAGAAACCACAAAAAAACCCTTAGGTGTGATTTTGAGTTTAGGAACTGCCATTTCTTTCTGAAAATTGTATCAATTGTTTGAGAGAGATGCATGTTGCAAACAAATAGGAAGCAGCTTTCCAGAGAAATTAAAACATTTTTTTCTCTGAAACCAAATAAAATATTTTTGGCTTATTTCATTAGGTCCAGATGCACTGTGCCACTGTGAGTGTTCAGCAAAATTTATGAATGAGTTGTACTCTGGCAATAGCAGTACTGGTAACTCAGCAAGATCTTTGCATATCACTTTGGCATATGAAAAGACCTATTCAATTTGTCCAATATTCTCAATATCCAATTCAATTTTTATGAATTACTTCATATTCTGCATTGTGCTACTTTAAATGCTGGTGATTACTGTCTTCAAAAGCTTTAGTACGAAACAGAACAACTGAAATTCTCTGCAGGATTAGCAATAGGAAAAAGGACACAAAATTCATAACTTTGTTATGAAGAGATATTTTTATCATGTGAAAAATACAAAGCTTTTAAAATGAACTAACAGTTGGAAAAATATCTCTTAGGAAGAAAAAACCCATATGCTTAGCACATGCAAATTACTCAGGTTATCTGCATGGCTTGTTAAGTATATTATGAAGCCTCTCTGTTCCACAGTGCTGACAGTATTTGTGTCCTCTTGCAATTTTGTCTTACAACAGAAGTGAACTGTATGCCTTTGGGCTGACTGGCTGTGCTCAGGAGTCCTAAAGTGCCTGGTAGTTTCACTGCTCCCGAGGAGTGCAGTTCTTATGGGAGGACATAGCCATGGACTAAAAGAGAGACTCTCTCCCAATTTAGACTAATCCAATGAATGGCTTTGATGGTTAAAACCTAGACCTTGAATTCCAATTCGTATTCAAGCTCTGAGCTCCTATTGCAAGCACAGTCCAACAGAGGAGGGGCAATAGTGCTGACTGTTGTCATTAACCAGGCTGCTCAGTTCTAAACATGCTGAAACAATTCTCAGAGTTGAAACTTTCATTTCCATGTACAATTACCAATAATTCAGCTTGAACCACTGATCATCAACTTTTCAGCCTTATGTTACAAAGTATCTCCTCTTTCAGGTATTTTTTTCTTTCTTTCCTTTTTAACTTTAAGACAACGTGACTACATGGTTTAATAGTGTCACTGGGGATTCCAGAAGTGCTCTGAACTCCTAGAAATTCAAGGATGGGAAATGTTTGATGAATAGAGACCTTAGAGATATAGGTAGTCCTACTAAATGCTTTTCAGGTTTTTTTTTAAATTTCTCCCAGAGCTTTGACCTTTGTTTTGTTGTTCACCTTTAATTCCCTGCTTGTCCTCCAAAAGCCAAGTCCTTTTAACGACTGAGACTGAAATTATCAGGGACTTATGGATTTAACTACATTAAGTAAATAGATAACTTTTAGGTAACATAAGTGGAGAAAGTGGCATTACCGAAGATTTGAACATTTAAGCTGAGTATTAGTTAGGCAACTTAGCACAAGTATTTGTTAGGACGTAGCAAACAGCAACTAACAAAACTAAAACTAATAGAAGAAGCAAGACCTAAAAAGTCAGAGCAGTATTTTTTGTCTATTATTCCAAATGCACATTAGGTTCCTCTGTTCATAAAGCAAGGTAACACAGCCCCAAAGAATAAAATATTAGAAATTCAAAGGGAAAATGTCTTATGCAGAACGCAATGCAAACTTAACTTCCTTTTTTCCCTGTTTTGAGAAGTCACAAAATTAAAAACAGATTTAAAAAAGATAATATAGTTACAAATTCCCAGCAAAAGGTGTCTCTAACACAGCAAGGCAGCAAACTACTGTAGTAGCAGGGGGACCTAACAGTAGGACTGTTACAACAAGAAACACCTTGTTATTATATAGCCAACATCTGTGCTCCCTAAATGGCAAAGTAAATGAACATAATGTTTAGTGCCCTGTATTCACATTTTGCCACCTGCATATGCATGGCAATATAATGAGTAATCAAATCAGGTAATACCAAAAAAAACCCCGAGAATCCCTGATCTGTCTCTCCACTTCTCTTGAACATCCATATGAAATGTGTTTATATGCAGCAAAACAACATACCAAGGTTCTACAGATAACCCAAACAATCAACACTATTACCTGTAAAAAGATCAGGACATAATCAGCATTGTGACCTCATAATTTGTCAAGATGAAATAAAAATATTGGAGCAGTCCTACTTGCTTTTCTATATTCAGTAATTTTATAAATGTATTTATGATATAATGCTAGAAATCTCAGTTAAGCAAACACTAAAAGCTTATACATCTGGAACTTTTTAAGAATAGAGGTAGTGAAAATCCTTCAGCTAATATCATGTAAGCCTCAAAACCCTCAACATTCTAGGGCCACACCTGTTGACTTCTATATCTATCAGTACTTTAAAGCCTACTAATATTATTTGAAAAAAAATAAAGGAGAGGATTAAAAATTATTTCTAGTTATCATGAATAGCTAAGGGTTCTTACTGAAGGATTTCATACCCTTTTTCCTAAGGGCAGAGAAATGTCTTCCTAGGGGAATGGCAGTCCATTAGATATAAGACTAGGATTTCAGTTAAGGACAAATCAAGCAAATGCACAATCATTTTTCCAAGAGATCTGTTTCTTTCTAAGAGAGGATTCTATGGGCACTGAGGTTGCACAAATCTTCTTAAAAGAACGTTTGCATTTTATTTCATGA
The DNA here is from genome assembly GCA_013400495.1 of Nicator chloris. Classification (NCBI taxonomy): domain Eukaryota; kingdom Metazoa; phylum Chordata; class Aves; order Passeriformes; family Pycnonotidae; genus Nicator; species Nicator chloris. The sequence goes on along the minus strand of WAAE01003579.1, from coordinate 355 downwards.
CATATCAGTACTTTGTAAACAGCTGTCTGCATTTTATATGAACCAGTGTGATTTAAATCCATGTTGCATCAGTGTTCCTAGAAACACTGGCGTGGTGGCAATGACTCAGTGTTACTGCTGAATTCCTAGAGAACCACGGACACACACTGCTCCTTAATGGGGAAAACAAGCCTCTTATTATTACTTGAAGTTGTTAAAGTGCAATGGAAAAGCACTGTTTTGTATACAAATATATGAACATTCCCTAGTGCTTAATCTCTAATTAGCTAAATTTAACCTTTAAAAAAATATTTAGAATGTAATTACGGCTTTTTTAAACTCAAGGACTAATTAGGTTGGTCTTTTTTTTTTTTAA
>WAAE01003578.1:0-38234 GCA_013400495.1 Nicator chloris | reverse complement strand
ATTTCTTTATTTAAATTTTTATTTCTTTCTGTTAGTACAGCAGTAATGGCCTAAAATAGACAACTGACAAAATTTCAACTCCCAGACAGGCTTTTCTTCCCATTTTTAACTTCACTGGTTGCTGACTTTTTATTGAAGACTTAATTAAAAAAATCTTAGTTTGAGATGATGCCAAGTAACCCTGCTCTACACAGTTTCCTGTAATTTTTACTCCATCTTTCTCTGCCCATTAATTTAGACTGTTTATTTACTGTCACTGTAGTTATTTTTCTTCTCAGCTCTTCTGAATGGAATTATTTATAAACAATTTTTTTTTGGGAAATAATCTTGGAACAGTGTCATTGCAGTAATAGCAGCTAAACCTTGAGATTCACACCCTGACTGGAAGTGATGAGGTGTTGAATGCTTGTGAGAGAAAGTTCTTCAGGAGCTGTGGGCTGTAGTTTTAATATCCAATGATAACCTCAAATATGACTGATATAGATTAGTTAATTACTAATTCCTTAGTTATCTTAAAGACAGTATTCGCTTAAAGCTGGTGTTTCAGAATTAGAGGTCAGTTTGGTCAGCTCACTTTATAGTGAATGGGTACAGTTAGGAACTTGTTTGTAAGTACAAATACCTCTTCTTGCAGCTGTTTCCAAACCGAGTGATTGCATTTTTCCTTATGACTTCAAAGAAGCCGTTAAAAAGAAGGTAATTTCATTTTGTTGCCCTTCTGATGACAGTACCTTGTAGAATATGAACTTCATGGTGTTTTTGGTAAGTGAAGAGAAATAGTCTAAGGAATGGAATGATTATTTAGTTAGTTTTCCACTCTGCAAACTTTAATCCAGGTGTTTATTCTGTGTTGCTTGTAAAAAAGTGTTGTGTGCTCTCTGTGACTCAGTACTGCTGCTAATTGTGCTCTTAAAATAGATGGAGTGTTAGACAGGAGAGTTGGAAAGATTTTGCAAAGGGGCTAAAATTGTGGTAAATTTTCATTATACCTGACTCTGCACTTGTAGTAAACTGGGAGAATTTGTTTCTTCTTTTCTTGCAGAGTAAAGTCTGTCAAAATTTAGATTATGTCCCTTCTAAAGGGTAGTGGGAGAGCTGACAGAATAATAAAGTAACCTGTTTTTGTTTTTCCTCTATTTCTGTGTGATCTTGAAGTCGGTGAGTGAAGGATGCATGGAGCATTTTCCTGGTGTGCTTGATTCTTACAAGGCTCTTAAAATATCACCAGACACCTGCATTCAAAAGCAGAATGGGAAAAAGCCTCTGAGAAAAGCTTTCCAATGTCTATGGGAGTGAGGAAAAAAAATCCTTACATTACAGAAGGAAACAGCAGAACTCTGTGGTGCCTTGTTATTGTCTTGTAACTAGCAGGGGAGAGGAGATGCTTCCATTTTAAACTTATTGGGTCATTGAAATCAGGTGCTCTCTTGCTCCTTTTAGAATGCTAAAATAGAAATTGCTGCAACAGAGAGAACACTGCTGGGATTTTTCCTTGCGAAGATTCACAAAATTGACCCAGACGTTGTTGTGGTGAGTAGTTCTGAGACTTTGAGAGTTAAATTGAAGTATATCGTCAGTTGGTCAGCTTTGTTCTTTTTCTTTTGTCCCCTTATAGGCTTTTTAATGCTTGTCTTAGACTACCTTATGAATTGAGTTTGCTTATGAGACAGCAGGTATATTTTGATACAAAGATGATACAGAATTTTCCCTGACAGCATTTTATACATACTATTATTTCCTATAATAGCTAAAATAGGCAGTATTTTCACAATACCTGAAACAAGTTTGGTTTCTTCTTTACTCAGAAAGACAAAACACAACAAAAAACTCTGATGATTGTCTAGAAAAATGGGATCTCTTGGTATACTTAAGATTCTGTTGCAGTTCAGATGCTCATATAATTTGTGTTTATGCAGTAAATCAAAGTAACCATCTGTACAAATCCACGAGATCTGAGGAAACTTTTGCAATAAGCATTCTTATGTCTTCTCCTGTTTTAGCAGCTGAGGGTTTATTATAATTACTAATTTCCTTTTTTTTGGTTATGTTTAATTAATGTGCAGTTCTGACTTTGACGTCATAAAATTCTGAAGACGATTTGAAGTTGGTTGTAAATGAAGTTGGTTGTATGTAATCAACATACATACAACTTGTTAGGTTGTATGTATTTACCTGACTTCTGTAGGTAGATACAAATAATTAAGTGTTGAGAATATGATGAAATGAGCAGTCAATGCCTGATGTTTTCAGCTCACTGCAGCTGGTATCCAGTGTTTGCCCTATGACCTAAGCTTCCTGGTGGCTATGGCAATTAGATTGAAGAAACACTGCAGCCAGTGTTAAAACTGGCTTAAAACTGAAGATGCCAAGAGCTGGGGTGTGAGAGCTCCTACCCTGGAAACTTCAGAGCTATGTTAGTGCAGTTTAATTTGCACCTGGTTTACTTAGTGCTGTTGAAATGCTGCTCCCATTTTAAGGAGATGCTTCTATAGCACAGTCCTGCACTGCAAGGGGTACCTGCTGGAGTGGACCTGCAGTTCCTGGTGACTGGCTTGTGTTCCTCAGGGTAGCATTTTGCTTTCAGCTGAGCGTACAGACCAGTGTCATCAATGTACTTAGCACTGTTTAAAATATTGCTGGAGTGCTTTGATATGTAAATATTGCTTGCAAGGTGTTCCTACCCAGATCTAACAGCTGTTGCTGTTGAAGTATCAAAGGAAAAAAATTACAGTATTTTGATGCCACTATTGTGACTTTCACAGATGGATAGAACAGGAATTACTCTTGGCTTTAACTTACATGCTTTATGAAGAATGTTGTGGATTTTTCTGGAAAGCTTTAAATCCTAAGCTCTGGTATTGAAGCATGAAGCTGTATTGTGTGTGCTATGAGCCAGTTATAGAGCTGATTTTGGTATTCTACTGAACAGCATTGTTAGTGTTAAGACTAATGAGTACTGTTGATGAACGTTCTCTTAGAAAGTGCTTTCTACAAGAGAGATAATGCCATCAATTAGTTAGAAAAAATCACAAAGGCCAAAGGAATACTGAGTGTGTGAAAGTAAGTCGTTCAATTTGCATTTGTTGTAACCTTTTTTGTTATTTTTTCTGCTTCAAGGGTCATAATATTTATGGATTTGATCTGGAAGTGCTGCTTCAAAGAATTAATTCGTGCAAAGTCCCTCACTGGTCCAAGATAGGTCGACTGAGGAGATCTAATATGCCAAAGCTTGGGGTAATAAGATTGCTTAAGTCTTTTAAGCCCCTTTATGTTGCATGTGATTAAAAATGAATTAGTTTTTCCAAGGAATTGTAAATGTGACACTGATGTATTTTGACTGTTGGTCATACTGAATTTTATGGGTCCCAGATCAGAAATTATGAGTGTTTATATGACTTCTATTACAGTAATAGGATAAACTGATTTTCAAGTTAGGCTAATTTAGTTTACTTATCTCAACTAGATGGCAGTAATGACAGATTAATTGCAATAGTCTTTCCTGTAACTGTCTTTGTCTGCTGTAACTGTAAAATGAGAAAAAGCAATTAGGATTGATGAGTGAATCATCCCATAGAGAGCTGCTAAGCTAATAATTCTGTAGTTCCTATTACATATTTGTTCAGAGGACAATATGTGAAGCTTGGAGTATTGAAGTGCTGAATATGGCTGTGTTCTTGCCTATTCCTGTCCTTCCTAGAGGCCAAGTTGGGTATTTCTGGGTGGTTCTGTGAGTTTTTCATCCTGCTGTTATTACAAAGAGTATCGTTGGAGGAAAGACAAAATCCACACCCAGGTTCTTGTTGGCACTATACGAATGATTGAAGCAAAAAAAAAAAGATAGTTTAAGAGTTAAGATATAAGTAGTAGTGAAAGTTAACTATCTATTTCTTAATATCTGCATACAGTGAAAGATACCATGGGTTCCTTTAGGGCATAATTATAAGTCCTTGAGTATTAGTGGTATTTTTTCTTAGAGTATTCAAATATTTAGTGACCAACTCACTTGACAACTGACTTGACTAAGTCCTATAAACATACATTGTGGGCAGATATTTTTGGTTAATGTTTGTATGTTTCATTTTATTTGGGTTTTTTCTCCTTATGTAATATGATGAAGGGCCGAGGAGGGTTCGCTGAAAGGAATGCTGCCTGCGGTCGAATGATCTGTGATGTAGAAATTTCTGCTAAAGAACTAATTCGTTGCAAAAGTTACCATTTGCCTGAACTGGTCCATCAAATTTTGAAAACGGAGAAGGCAACAATTCTACCAGAGGAAATTCGAAATATGTACAGGTAGGTATGCTGCTGGTTGGGGGTTTGAATCCTTCTCTGGGGAGCAGAGGAGCTGGTTCCCTGACATAAAGTTTTACTTTAGCTTACTTGATTTGTCATGGGGGATGCTGACTTAACATACTGGGATTTGAAAAGTTAAATACTGTCTTAACATTATAAAATAATGTTTCAAGCTGCTTGTGGTGGCTACTGGTGGCTTATTTTGTATGAAGCAAATTGGTTTGTGGGAGCATTGGTGTAGACAGACTAACAAGGAGATGCAAGCCTGAGTTTTGGGGTGGTTTTTCAATTATAAGAGCTTGCTATAAAATTCATCAGTCGTGTGCTGCAGATACCATGTGTTCCGTACAGCATACATACTCTCTAAACTCTAGAGAGTACAAAAGAGACTGATTTTACTTTGCTAGGCCATGCCCCTTCTTTCCCCAGTGATTCTCCTCGCTTACTGTTCATGCTGGAAAACACCTGGACAGATGCCAAGTTCATTCTCCAGATCATGTGTGAGCTGAATGTTCTGCCACTGGCTCTTCAGATAACAAACATCTCTGGGAATGTCATGGTACGTTTTTATTGCTTTCTACCTCTCTCAGCTGTCCCCCCCAAAAAAGTTCCATGTTTTCTGTGTTTGATTTGCTGGGTTTAATTTCTAAACACTAATTTAGAATGCACGATGCTGTAAATTTTTTGCTGTGAAGAGTAGGAGAGTACAATGTTGTAATCAAGTAGTAATGTAAAACTTCCTTAAGAATATCACATTTGAGTTTTGTGCACAGTGATGATACAGAATACTAGGTGAACTTAAATAGTTGAAGGACATTGCTTAGTCTGTTTTGCTGTCAGTGTTTTCTGTGCTTGGCTTTGAGTTCTCTTTTCCCCCCTCTTTAGTCGAGGACAATGATGGGTGGACGATCTGAACGTAACGAGTTCCTGCTGCTTCATGCCTTTCATGAGAAGGATTACATAGTGCCAGACAAACAAGTTTTCAAAAAGCCTCCACAGAAGCTGGTGGGTCCAGTTTTTCTCTTGCCAAGAATTTTTATTAAAAAAAAGGAAAAAACATTCTTCCATCTTTTGCATGTTTACTGTTCCGTGGGAACACAAAGAACCCCAAACATAACTCAGATATAACTTAATGGGACAGCATATGCTTAACTAAAACATTGTTTTTGTGTGGAATTGATAATGAGAGTGGGGCAGTGTAACAGCTTTTCCATTGCATCACAGATCTATGAAAACTCAGTTGCTCTGTTAGTTTAAAATTAAAATAAGCTAAGTACTTGTATGAGGAAACAGTGAAGAAGACAATCTGTGCTGTTTCATATCTGCTTTTAGTTTTTTTGATGAACAGTATTTCAAGAAAAAATTGTTATATGGATGAAATATCCAAAGGTATTTAAAAAAAATCGTTTATCATACCAGTGTAAATAATAATTATAGAAATATCCAGATGTTTGTTAGTGAACAAATTAAAATTTGAGAAAGTATTTGATTTTCACTGTATTTGGCTTTTTAGTTTTAAAAAAGTTCAACAGTAAACTTGAAAGCAATGATTTCTGTTGATTGTATTGTTGCATCAAAGTAGTGCTGGAATTCTAAAGGATTCAGAATAGAATTGAACAATTGGGAGAAGAAGTCTTATTACAACATAACAAATACCAGAATATTCTTTAGATTAGTAGTAATGTTTTTATTTGTTTTATTCAAGCCCAGCCATTCTGTTTGCAAAACTAACATTTTAACTGGGCAATCATACCACTTCTGGGTCATGAGTCGATTTTTTTCATAGTGTGGACTTTTACAGCCAGTTGGAAAAGGCATTCTGGTGCCATGCTGAATGATGACAATACTTTGAGCTCTTCTTTGTAATCTCTTGTTAGCAGTTTTTTCCTGTCAGAGTTGGTTTGAATGCTGTTTTGACATGTAGAGAGCTTTAGTAAGGATCATGATGAAAACACCATATTTTGCATATATTTTAAAAGGAATTCTGCACTGACTCCCAAATTTGTATTTGACTTGCCAAAAATAACTCCTCTAACATTACAGAAATCTTAGAGACTAGATAATGACTTTTTTAAATGCCAAATGTAGGTGGATGAAGATGAAGATTTTGAAGATCAGAATAAATCAAAAATAGGGAAAAAGAAAGCAGCATATGCTGGGGGCTTAGTCTTGGATCCCAAAGTCGGTAAGATGTGGCAGTTTTCTTTCTTCAATAAAGTTAGAGACAGGTAGGTTATATTAATACAGAGAGATTACAGTGGGGAATCTGTGTTTGTGGGAGTTTGGTGTCGTGGTTGTGAGGGGAATCTTGTTACATGCAACAAAATTCCCAACATTGATTGTGGAATTGCTTCTTTAGAGAAATTAGGACTGTATATTTATGTGTAATTTTCTAATGGACACGTAAGTTTTCTTTCAGTTTCTCCTCTATGTGGGGAAAACTGTACAAGTGTCCTATAGTAACACAGAAGCTATCTGTTCAACTCTGGTGAGTTAATGGGGTTGGATCGTTCCACTTCTGACAGCTTTCCGTAAAGGGCAGTGGTGCATCTCAACAGCTGCTTGAAGGAATTTGGGTTATGGAAATGTGGTACAATGTATTACCATCACTTAAGTATTAATTGTGGAGTTGTATGAAGTCCTTTGGGAGACTTGAGTAATTATGACTTTCGTTTTAAACTCTGTTTTAGGTTTTTATGACAAGTTTATTTTGCTTCTCGACTTCAACAGCTTGTACCCATCGATTATTCAGGAGTTCAACATCTGCTTTACCACAGTGCAGAGACTGTCATCAGAAGCACAGAAAAGGGCAGAGGTTTGCCTGCTTTAACTTGTGGCTTAAATTACACTGTCTTTAACTTCAGAGTGTTTTCTGTGAATCAGCTCCTTAAGAAACTGTTCTTTTTCACTGCTTTTTTGGTCCCCTTTCAACATAAAAAGTGATTCCTGTTTAAAGATGTATCATATTAATTTGTGGAATATTTGGAATATTTTTGGAATTTTTGGAATATTTTGTCTGTCACCTTCCTTTCTGTAATACTCTTACAGAATCTTGGTAAGTTCTCTCCTATCTAATCTTGGTATCCTCATGAAACAAGATTTTTACTGAGACTCTGACCTTTATCTGAGGATAGATTTTTCAGCTATCCTCCTTAGCAATTTCTGAGTCCCTTTACTAGTTTCATCCTAGCTTGATAGAGGCTTCCTGAAGTTAAGTTGCTAAAGAATTAGTGCAAACATACCTGATGGAGATAGACAAAAGTCTCATGCTTTCTACTGGAAAGAATACGATTAGGAGCTCCAGCCGTATTAGACATCAGGAAAATGATGTGTGTGACTTGGGCGGGTGACGTAACTGTGTGAGCTGTGGCACCAGCTTCACAAAAACTCATGCTGTTCAAACTGTGTTAAACACAACTGAAAACCCTCCTGAAGGTACAGTTGGATGTACTGTTTTATAAGCAGCTGTGTTGGCTCTGGCTTATCCATGGTTGGAGATTCTCATTTCCTCAGCTGTGCTGAAACACTTGTTGTTGGTGGAGCTCTGTTGTGAGCTGAAGCATTGAGCTGGTCAGGTCTAAAGGTTATATCAGAGGCTTTTATTTTTAACTGGTATCAGGTCACAGGTTGGAATTAGTTAGTCCTGTAGCAACTGAAATATGAACACAGTAGCAGAAATGAGGAGACAAGTATGTGGAATTCTGTCAGTAAGTTCCTTCAAGCTGTCTTTGGATTTTCCCAGCTTTCTGAAGTGTGCTTCAACCTGAAGCAGCTAATTTTGATTTCTCTTGCTGTATGATGTTTAATCAGGCTTTGGTGTAATTTCTTGTTACAGTTCTCCTCAGACTGCTTTACTAAACTTGCCAACAACACCATGTCTGTATTGCCCTTCCTTTGTACATTTCTGTCTCTTTCATTGTGCTTGAAATACCTTTCCATTTTTGCTGATCAACCATTTCTTCAGTCATGCCAGGAAGGTGTCCTTTCTGCTGTGTTGTTTTGCTATGATCAAGAATTGCTTGAGGGTGGAGTTTTTGTTCTACTGCTGTGCTGGGTTTCACTTTTGGCAGTTGCATCATTCCAAGTACCAGTTCAACAGAGCACGTGCCCCCTTTTGACAGGTCTGAACACCAAAAGTACTTATGTGATAATAAGAAAAGGGATGGATTTTTCAGCACAGAAAGAATTGCTGTGTGTGTGCTTTTCTTTATATTTTTGTATTTATCTATATATACCTAAGAGTGAGAATATGTGTGTGTTATTTATCTGGATTTTTATATATATATTTATACACATAAATATATAACACACACACTGATAAAAATAAAAACCTTCCTGCTACTGGCCCATGCCTTCTTTGTGTTTCTCCAACAGTGAAACAGTCTTAGGCCCTGTCCCCCAGCAGGGGCAAAGTAATACAGTTAAACACTGCAAAAAAACCCTCTCATGCTTGTTCTAAACTGTGCTCTGCAGGAATTGGCACAAGCTGGATGGTTTTGTTTTTTTCACCTCCAAGCTTTTCACTTAATGCATTAAAATCTAATCTTTGAGCAATGAAATGATAAGCAGTGGTGATAATTTCACAGGTCGAAGAAGAGGAGGAAATTCCAGAGCTTCCAGACCCGTCTCTGGAAATGGGAATTTTGCCTAAAGAAATCAGGAAACTGGTGGAGAGAAGACGCCAAGTTAAGCAGTTAATGAAACAGTCAGATTTAAATCCTGACCTCTATTTACAGGTGTGTTTTATAGAACTCCGTTGATTTTTTTCCCCCCTCTACCCTTAAGTGCCCTGATCAGCCTTGTAGAATAGGGATGATTAGTAGTGAGCAGTGATTGTAATGTGCTTTATTTGTAGCCCATCACTGCTGCAGACTGTATAAAAAAGCTGTGAATGTAATTGTGAGCATTAAGTTCTGTTCCCTGATGGCTGTGGTTGGATCATTTTTCTGGTTGTGTTTCTTTTCAGTATGATATCAGACAGAAAGCTTTGAAACTCACTGCTAACAGCATGTATGGCTGCCTGGGATTTTCCTACAGCAGATTCTATGCCAAGCCTTTGGCTGCTTTGGTGACACATAAAGGGAGAGAGGTAAGTCGTTAAACATTTTACACACATGTAAAAAGGCTGAATTTAAGCCACCTGCTTTTTTTCATTGAATACGAGAATGGTTTTGTTCTTGAAACTGCTTTTGGGTTCAGAACTCTTAAGTTTATCTTTCTTGTTCTGTGAAACTATTTGGTTTCAGTGGGCCAGATTGTGGTGACATCAACAACAACAAAAAAAATCAAGGCTGCTTTCACATTTTCCATGAATTTGCAGTTCTGCTTGATGGATTTGATTTGGTGGTATACTTCAGCTTTGGATGAGCTTGCTTGTAGCCAGACTGTCCTGTGGCCTGATAAGACTTCTTGAAAACCTAAATTTTGTGATAGGGCTAATTAGTCATGGGGGCAATGGATTATGTATCAGGGCTTATTTTCAGAAACTGTTTGTTCCTTAAAATAAAGTTTCTCATTAGCCTCAGATTTTATTTTAAGAGTTGCACTTGACTTTATAGGCAAAACTGCTCTTGCTATTGATTAGGATGGTAGCTCAATACAGACCATATTGGTTTTGTCCCTGTGGGGAAAATAATCTTAAATGATCCAAAACATACCACTGATACACATTCATTGTCTTAAAACATAATTATGTTTGATATTAGTTCCTTATAGAAGAGAATGCCAAATAGGAGTCTGCAAAGGTGCCAGGAACAGTTGTGTCAGGATGGCTGCTCAGCCTTTGGGTTGATTGGGGAGATGGATGAGGTCACATCCCTGTTGACAGGCTCCTCCTCCCTGTGATGTGAGGGCACACCCACTTCACAATTCCCAACTCAATTGCCTGCGGGTGTTTTATTTCTGGTAACACGTCTTTGTTTTTAATTATCTTCTTATCTAAACAGTTCACATTTGCTGTCTTCCCAATTTGTGTAAGCAGTTATGTTTAACCTTACACATCTGTTTAACTCAGAAATAATTTCCCAGTTTGGTAACTGCAAATGTGCCATGCAGCCATGTGAGTTTAGAAGTTAGTATTTCCTTTAATAAGGTATTGTGTTTGTTGATGTAAGATTCAGCTTCATGTTGTCTATGAGGTTGGCATACACAGCAGCTGAGTATCATAGTTTTATATTTGCTAGTGGTATTTTAAAAGTAATGAATTCTACTTTTTTCTTTGATTTTTTTAAAATTATCTCCATATGTCATATGGGCCACCTGCCATAAACCTGATATTCTGTGGATACTTAAGCTTTTGGCCTCTGTTAAGATGGGGAAATATGTTTTGTGTGCACATGGAGTTTATTCTCATTTGTCTGTAATGTACCAGTTATGAGATAACCATGTGAAATTTTCGTGTTCCTGATCTGTGTTCCAGTGTGATAGTGAAATGGGGAAATCCTAAATAAATGCTACAGAATGTGCTAGGGAGTAATTAGAGATGGTTTCTCTTACATAGTTGATCTTTGGTTGGAAAGGATTTCTTACCTCTTAAATTCTGGTGGTGCTGGACCTGTGCCGGCTTCTGCCAAGCCTTTGCACATATTTGAGTTTTTGCCACAAAAGATGACATGAGGACACCTTAGTTTTCTGTTTGTGTTGTTTCGGTTTTTTTGGTTGTGCTTTTTTTAAAATTTTTGTTGGTTTGTTTTTTCTAAATTGAAATGGCTAACTTTGCATTTTTATGTTAGTCTTTCTATTCATAGGTTTCCTCTTACCACTCAGTTCTAATATAAAAGAAGTAAATGTTAAGGATCTGGAGATTTGGGTTCTCTATGGGAAAAGGTTAATTAAAAAGTAACTGTTGTGGAAAACTTACGGTCTAAATTTAAATGGCCTTTTCTGATGATCTGCAATTAATACTTTTTTTTTTTTTACTGTTGTCAAGGGCACCTGAGTAAATGCAGGTAGGCTTGTAGAAGTCTAAGTGGGAAAAATACTGTGTGGGATGAAAACTGAACTTAATATTTCCACTAACACAATTACAGTTCAATTGTAAGTCTTAGCAGAATAATTGAAAGTGGGAAATATGTATTTCATGTTGAAGTTGTTAAAGCTCATCCTAGCATTAATTTTAATGCAGCTGAGAATGAGTTTTGATGATTCCTGTAAATTGATGCTTTTCAGCTGTGTCACTGACAACCTTTCCACTGAAGCTGTGGGAAGATTCAAGCACCTGGTGCCAAGTGCTAAATACTCTCCTGGACTCTTAGCTTCTCTTTGTGGTTTGGAGATGCTGGTGCAGTAAAAGCAGTGGAGCTGCCATGGGGTTCCTTATGGTGACTAAAAATACTTGAAATTGCACATTGCTGTTATAAAAACTTGTGTGTGACAATTAGTGAACTTCTGAACTATATTAGTAGAACTTAACATATTCACTTCATTTTGATGGCAGAAGTATTAAATATGGTGTGGAAATTTTTAAAAAGCCAGGTCATAGAAGTAGATGATCCTTAGGGTCTCTTCCAACCCAGACCATTCCACAATTCTATGACAGTGTAATCCATAAAAGCTCAGTTCTCTTCGGTCAGGTATAGAGAGATCCGGGCTTGATTTTTATTTTTACTTTCCTTCTGCCAAGGAGTAGAAGCGTAGCAAAGCCTCTCCTCGCTGGCCGTGGGCAGGCGGGATCCAGCAGAGTTTATCCCGTCTGTCGTTCAGGGAACGCGTGCCAGGGGCAGTGTGACAATGGCGGGCAGTGTGACAATGGCGGGCAGTGTTCGCTAGATGGCGATAGAGACCTGGAGATCCTTCGTCAATTAACGCTCATTTTCGTCGAAGTGTTTAAACGTCGATTATCGGGTTTTTCGAATGGGTCTTCCTTGTTTTTAGTTTGTGGGTAATCTTTAACAGGGGCATATCAGTGTGAATTTGTCAGAATTTAGGTGTCACCTGGAGACTGCTAAATTCTGGTGTGTTTCGGAAGAAAAAAGCGAAAATTTGGGGTGGAAGTGAGTTAAAACTGTACCTCAGATCTGCTAGACCATTTTGGCAAATGTAGATATTTTTCTCTTTTGACTGTAAGAAATGCCTCAGTTCAGCAAAATGAAAAAAAAAAAATTCTACGTTTGCAAACCCTTGATCAGGAATGTTTTAGAGGGATTCCTGGACTTTTCCCTCCACCCCCCCATGTAACTAAGCCTTCGCCTGGAGATTACTCGTTGTAACTATAGCAGTTGCTTGCATGGAAAAGTAATAGGAAAATATTTAATATATTTTTAGCTGTCCTTTAATGTAATTTAACAACTGGAAACAAGATGAGTCGGAGCTGTGCAAGCAGCCAGCTCTGCACCAGCAGGCAGTGTCCGGGTCATGCTGTTCTAGCTTCTCTAAAGGACAAGCCTTTTGATGAAGTGTCAGTTGTCTGCTTTCCTAAATGCAGGATGCCTTTTGCTGCAGGATTCTCCTACAGGACAGCCAAGTTGTTGAGAGAATTTAACTGTAGACAGTTTGCTTGCTAATGGCTAAATGACAATGCTGTGGCCTTTTCCAGGTATTTGATTTTTTTCTGTGTTGTTTTTTGCTGTTGCGTATTTTTGCCCAAGCAAACTTGCCTTTGAAAGGAAAACAACACATTTGCTGTTTTCAGCAGCGCTGACAGATAGACCTAGTGTTCAAATATGCAAAATAAAAGGGGGAGAGAGGCAATTGGGTTAATTCCAACTTTCTCATTCAGATCCTTTAGATACATTCTCAATTAATAATTAGTTTAAGGCCCTGGCAGTCAAAAGGAAAGAATAAAAGCATGTTATTGCTGCAGTCTGGGAGAAGAATGGATGAGGGAGGAGAAAAATGAAGTGGAGAAAGATGAGCTCATTTAAAAAAAATTAAGGATAGGTGAGCAGGTTAATGGCTGTCTGCTGTAATTATGATCTGTAAAGAAATCCAGGCATTTCTTTTTTTTTTTTTTTAAGTCTTGTTCATCCAGGGGAAATGGTCGTCAGCTGCTTTCTCTTGATTGCACCTAAAGCATTGTTTATACCTCTGCCAGGCTTGTCACGTGAATGGGGCAATTGACAGACTCCAGATTTCTTCCATGTTGTACTGTGGAAGAAAGAGGATTGCTAAAATAGGGAAAGGAGCCTCCTGATGTCTTGTTATAAGCATGCCATCTGTATTTAAACAGGGAATGCAAGATCAATATAACAGTTTTGGAAGACATGGAACTTGATGGCAAAAGGCTAGGCAAAGAGTTTCTAATTGCTTTTAAATATAAAAATGGCAACCCAAAATCTTGGGAGAAATAGTGCTAAATTGCTGCATTGTCCCAAAATAGGAACTATTGGGGTTAAATAATTTGCCACTGTTGTTAAATTTATCATTGTGTGTGCAACTGTGAGCCTATGAAAAAGCTATGTACGTTACTCTGCATGCTGATATCCTAAACGAGTTAGAGTAGACAAGGAGAGGCTGCATACAATCTGGAAATGTGAGCTGAGTACCAAGTAGTAGAAAAAGTATGGAGCATCTTCACATTTGTTAAAATGTTATTGGTAGTCAAGTGCAGGAGATGACATCTGGTCTAATACAGACTTTAGCATCTCGAAGGAGATGAAATGAAACATTCCAGTTAAGAAGAATGACCAGAATACTTTAGGTGAGGAGGAAATTAGTGAGAAGAGGGAAAAAAAAAATTATTTTATTTTGGATGGCATGTTGGTATTTTTTTTTCTCTCAGGAGAGAAAGATTTTATTTAATGGGTGTTCACGAAGAAATGTTTACGAAGATTGATCAGATTCAGATTGATTGTACAGCAAGTCAGAAAAATAGAGAGACCTTTTTAAATTATTTTTTACTGCTTATTTTAAGATTGTGCTATTACAAGAGGTGTGGTGTCTCTCCCTTCCTGACTGCTGATTTCTGTGGATGGGTTATAGCAATTGCATGGCCCCATGGTGAGTTAGATCAGCCTAGTGATCTGAGTTGAAAACTAACTCCAGAGGAAAACCAAATTGATTTCAGTTGGATCAATGGCTCAGTGACTCACTGCGTGCTCTGAGAGCTGGTGGAAAGGAGGAGGTTGGAGGGTGGGGACAGGCCCACTGTGAGATGTAAGGGGTCAGGCATGACCAGCCGTTTTTCAGCTCATACCTGACTGTGAACCTGTGGGGTTACTGTTAATATGATAACAATGGAGGTTTTCTTTGGTTGTTGTTTTCTTCGTTCTGTACTTTTGATTTTTTGTTATGGTTTCCTATCTTGTATTTTTTTCCTGTCCTGCCAAAAGACACAGATTTTTTCCTTGCGTCATATCTTAACCTGGCTGATGTGGTAACAAGAAGATATTCCTCACCCAGAATTTTGGCAAAACTGAGAACCAGAGTACTGGGAAGAGCAAGATCTCTGGAACATTCTCTATGTCTGAGCTGTAACAGTATGTCCCCTTTTAGAAGCTGTATGTTTTGAGTAGAGAGCTGATGTCTCAAGATTGGGAGAGGCAGAAATGTCTCACCATATCCAGTGGTAACAGGAAAGACTCTCAGGTGCTCAGTAAAGTACTGGGGAATGCACTTGAATCCTGCACCCTCCAAAGTCTGCCATGCTTCGGCTTCAGAATTACTAAAGAAATTCTTTAAACCTGTCTAGAATATTGTGGGGATTAACAGAGAACATTCATGGTTCTCTCACAGAGATGCCTTATAAAAGAGAGATAGTAGCACAGGTGCTTCACCATGAAGGTTGAGAGCTTTAGCAGCATCACACCATCATTTTTAAACTGCCTTAGTTCTTCAAACACATTTATTTTCCAACCCCCCCACCCCGTTAAGGTTAGAAGAATACAAATGCTGGCTAATGGTTTAATGTTTTTCTCCAGCCTGTATATTTGTTAGCACTACATGTCTTTGCAGTATGCATTTTCTTAGTTCATTAGTAGCTTGTCCAAAAACACTTGGGGTTTTGAGAGTTCCGCAGAAGTTGTTCTTTAGTATCTTATTGCCTCACTCATTTGCGTCATGCATTTATCTTAAATTGGATGTGGGCTTGTTCTAGAAACCCTGGGTTTGGATACCAAGATGTCAATAAAGTTTTTGAAATAAAAGATACTCCAAACAGGAGTTAAAAATAATTTTCATTTTCAAGCACTATTCCTGAGAGGATAGAAAAACAGTCTAACTGAAGTGTCTGTCTCCCACGAGACTTAAATAAATATTCATACTGTCCTTCAAAAATATGACACCTTAATCTCATAATCAGAAATTTTCATATATTTCCTGGGAATCTTGCCCACTGTGTGAAAGCTGACTTTTTCACCACAAATTCTCTTAGATGCTTTTAGTTCCATCCACAATGAAATGATCTGTTCTTATTCATCGTGGATCAATACTCATTTGGGCCTACTAGGTCTGTTCTTTTCAGGTAGTGGTTTCAGGATGGTGATGATCCTGCTTTGACATACAGGAAGAGGCTGAAAGGTGGGATTCCTTCACTCTGGAAAAAAATTTTTGAGGATGGAATTAACTGTGATCTTCAACAATCTAAAGGGGGATGTCTAGAATAAGCCAGACTCTTCCCAGAGATGCACAGCCTTGCAGCAGGCAGGCCTAGCCCTGTCTGGGGCCAGAGGTTGGGTTAAATGATGTCCAGAGATCCCTTCAAACCCAAGTTGGTTTATAACCATCAGTTTAGAAGTTCCTTTAATTCTCACTGAGATACATCACCAAGGTCGGTAAGATCCAACAGATGAAACTTGTCATTTGAAGGGAAGAAAACTGGAAGAATAAAGATAGGTCAGCAGTGATACTTGTTCTTACCAGGCTGTTTTGGTTTCAGGGCTGAAAAAACAGTGTTTGAGTACTTCGAATGCAAGTTTTGCTGTATAGATTAGGTTGTGTGGTCTCTTGCATGTTATGTCCTTTCACTGGGCCTGTGCCAAGATTCATTGGCTTGGTTTAGAAGATAAGAACAGCTTACGGTATTTTCAGCACTGAAATATACTTATGAGACAGATGAAAGAGTTTGTTAAGACCTTTATTTATCTGTGAAAGATGGACTGTCTCTACTGCTGCAGGTACAATGTCAGGATATAGGAGATCTTTTGTGGGCAGCATCAAGAATTCTGGTTGGAACAAAGGACTCTGGAGAAGTAGGTGTAGTTTTACAAGCTGGGGCATACCTGTTCTCTTAACATAAGCAAGGATGGTTGCAAGTCAGGCATACAGCCTAAGGTAATTTGTTCTGACTGCCATTGTAGTAGAAAGAGAGCAGTGTCAAAGCTGGATGAAATAAATCCCCCAAATTTTAGAGCTTGATCAGTGGTTGAGAGACACCAGCCTTATGCTTGCTCGCTGTTGGCTTTCCTTCCAGCAGTTATACATGATGCAGTGCAGGAGATGTTGCTGGTGTTTGTGTTGTCTTCAGCTTCAGACTATGCCTTTTATCAAATATGGGTAAAGTTTCAGAGAGAAGGATTAAATTATATATGTTGATATCTGCTTTACAATTTAATACTCGTTTTTGCTAATTTGAACTACTAAGAGTAGTTGCTCCATAAAATCCTATTTCAACACCTAGATTAGTTTTTAAAAAAATTAAAATACCTATTTCCTTTTACATTTCCTGTTAATCCTTCTTTGTTTTCATATGTTTTAACTGGCAGCCTTTAGAAAGAGCAAGAAATAGTTCCTTAGATTGTTGGGGATGGGAAGTGGTTCCCACTTGTGTCACTGAAATGATTTGCTTATCAAGCAGTGCTCATCAAAACCATGGAATTGATGGGACATCATTTGAACCTTACTGCAGGGTTTAGTACCTGACAGTCATTTCTCTGTGAGGTTGTGCTAGTCCTGGTAGTTACACGAGACTGGAGAAACTTGTAAAATTTGGATTCTGATGATTGATAAGCCTTGGTTTAAAAAAATATAGAAAGAAAAAAACATTAACGCTTTCTTTCAAATCACTTGCCTAGTTTATGAAACAGAGCAGAAATTTCCATGCTTGAACTATTGGAAGTTACCAGAAAAGTAGGACAATGTAATAATCTGTTTTGATGAAGTTCGGGGTCATAATTCCTGGAATGACTGGGTAAGCATAGAGAAGACCTTGAGGTACAAGCACTTTTTTTTTTTTTAATCCAAGGAAAGTGAATCTGCAGAACAGTTGCCAGGGAGAAGGGTGGCCATTCTGAAGTATGGGCTCTATACTTGGGCTGCTTTGCCCTTCTGACTTGTTTGGTTCTCTGACTTGTTCTATGGGCATTGCCATTTTATTAGGCAATACCACCCTTTGCACACTAAAAATTTCTTTCCTGTTTTCTCTGACTTCAGTGCTAAAAACGTTTTCAGTGTGAACTTCAGTTTTCTTCCTTGATGCTTTTAATTTTTTTCTGGAATATTAAACTGTCACAGGCTTTGTGCAGGAATTTGGAATTAGCAGATGGAAGACTGACATAAAACCATAGGAATGTCTTAGTCCTGTGCTGGTTTGTTTTGTTCTGGTTGGAATTTTACTTGTTAAATCTAGAACTTCTTTGGTTGTACTCTTTGATTGTTGAACAAACCAGATTTAAGTCAATGGCAGCTGATGTTTTGGTTTCCATGTTGACTGCATTAATTTCTTCCCTTTCCTCCCCATCTCAACTCAGTATCATCTTTGAATTTAGGTAAATACCATTTTTGTATTTGCTCAGAAATCTTTTGGTTTCTTCAAATTGTAATTGCACCTCTGTCTTGATGTTTTAATATGTATTGTTCCTGGTTTTTTTGGTTCAATGCATAGCTTCATATTTTTCAACTTAGAGTTAGTTCATCCTGGGATGAAGGAAAATCAATGAGAAGCCTGTACTTAGACTGAGAACCCCTGCAGAAAGCTTTGATTAGAGAAAAGCTTCAGATCTGACTCTTGCACACAATTGTCCATCAGGTGGCCAGTCATTTTTGTATGTAGGATGTGTGCCACAGATGGTAGGGATGGAAGAAGGTCTCTTACATCATGAAATTCGTCTTCCAAAGTGAGTATATAATCACTTCAGCAGAGACATACCTCTTGATGATTTTTGTTGTTGAGGGCTGTTGTCCTTCAAGAAGTCACTACTAATTTTAATTTTGCAGTGTTTTGATCTGACTGCTTTTTGTGATTACTGTTTTTTAATAGATTTGGAAGGTGAGCCTGCCTTCAGTAGGAATGAGTTAATTGACAGGTGTCCTGAAGTTCTGCATTCTTGGCAGTGGTCCAGGATGACAGAGCAGTAATGACTTAGAAACTGCTATTCCTTCCTGGTGAAAGCATTGGAGGAAATCTGTGGAGTTATTAACTACTACTCTCTTCTAACAGATTGTGAGAAGATCATTATGGCATCTAATTAGTTGAGATTACCTCCTTTATGCAGAATTTGGGTTTTTTTAAATTCCTTTACACGCTGTCTTATGACTTGCACTATTAGGTTTTTTTTCTCTTCAGTGTTCTGGATGGTTACTCTGAGGATTTGAGTAAGGGATCATGTTCCTATCTCTGTGTGGTGTAATTAGCACAGCTATTTAAATGTTATCTGGAACCCATTTACCAGATCTGTCAGTTGCTGCTTAGTTCAGTGGAAATGCTTTTATGTAAATCACAGCACAGTACTTCTGACTTGTAACAAGATTGGGCTGAATTTAGGGAACTGAAACACTTCATCCTGGAATAAAAATGTCTTGCTGAATCAAGGGTAGATTATGAAAGCTGCCACTTTTAAAAAGTGTATTATGCTAACATATGTATATGTATAAATTGAATTAGCTGTGATACTCCTACAGTGAGAATCTTCCCACTGATTCTAAAAAATTTAAGGAAAAGCTGACACACATGAAATTTTCCTCCCAATTTGCATGCTAGCTCTTCAGCTGGTCTTAGAGTATTTGGAATTGAGGCCTGATGGGGTGCAGGGCAAATGCTTTCCTTTTACTTCCTGGTAATTTCCTAATGAAAGTGGTTCCTTCTGTGGCCCAGAGATAGTTGCATTTTATAGGGATCCAGTGGCATTTATAATGATTTGATTGTTCGTAGGCTTCTGTGGAAGATAACCACATTTTATTTTATTCCATTCAAATAAAAATAACCTTCCCTTCCCTCACACCCTCCTTCAGTGTGCTGACCTTTTGCCATGTCATATTTTGGTGGTAGATCTTGAACTTAAAGAAAATAATGATGAAAGTTTATCATCTTTTATATACGAGCAGCTCATGTAGTTCTGGGTTTTCTTCAGAAGGATGGGCTTCTGACATGGTGACCAAGGAAAGATTAATTAACTGTGGCTTTTGTTTGTCTGTCTCAATTTTCAGCCTGGAGTGTAAGCTTGTGTCACTTTGCTCTGTTATAAATGCTGTGTTAAATTACAGCAATTTTTTTTAAGAAACTGTTTGATTTTTTGCCAGGGATTCCTGAGCCATTTAGTAAGAGTTTGAGGGATCCTATTCCTTCTCTGAAAATCAGTGCCAATTTTGGACTGTGCAGCTGTCCCAATTTCCTTTTTATTAATTTTCACTCTAGGAATAAATTTTTGTTGCCTGATGTTTATTCTATTAGCATATTTAAAGTCAGGTATTTCCTTCCCCACATATCTCTTGCTTTACTTTTCTCCCCTTTCAATTTCTTTTTCCTTAATATGGAAAAAGAAATAGATCTTCCAGAGGAGATCTGATGGTAAAGCAGTATGAAGTGGCATTTATTTGACTATTCCAGAAATGATCCTTCTGTTATTCCATACAGTACTGCATAGCTTTTGGCTCAGCTGGTCTGCATAATAGGGGATAGCCTCCCTGCTAAGCCAAGCAGCTCCTCTTTGCTTTGAAGAGCATGTCAGGCATGTGTGGTAGTAGATTATCACAATTATCAAGTATCAGTACTGACTTAGTGTTTGTCCCTGGCCTTTTCCATCTTAACTTAAGGAAAGTCTGTTCTGTGACTGTCTGTCAACCCCTCTCTCTGAGAGGAACTGTGGTTAGTAGTTTATTAATAGTTTGTATTGTACATAGACCATCACAGACTGACTATATAGCTCTTGAGCATAAAGGTTTTTATATAAACATAACAGCATAAAGCAGTTTTATATAAACAGGATGCTCCTTTTATCATTTAATCTCTTTGGACAGACAGTGTTGGAAGCAGGTGTTGTTAATGGGTTTGTTATGCTCACTAAGTTTTTCTTAACTTTGAAACAAACCCATAACCAACTTTTTGAATGCTGTTCATAATACAGAGTTAGTGAGTTTTGTCTTTAATTTTTGATATTTATGTCATGGCCAGTAGTTGTTTTAGGACTACAGTTATTCATCATAAAGAGAGCAGCTATACTTGTTCCCTGGAAGGAAGACTTGATGTGCTCTGAGGTTCTGAGCTGTTACAATGAATGTTGGGAGAGATGGAGTTTGTGAAAACCTGAGCCAATATGCATAATGAAAAAACTCTTTTACATGTTTTGCTTTTAACTGCTTTTGAAATGAAATGGACATAGGTCCTTAAATATTTAAGTTAGCTGTCCTTAGTGTTTGGAAAAAAAAAGTAGCATGAGCTGCAGATAGATTTTCTTATATGGCAAGTAGTTGGTTTTCTTTGTGTTACTTCATTTCTGATTTCCTCTTTCCTGTTTTCCATGTTTGCTTCCCAAACCAGTACTTGAATGTGTTTCTAGGTGTGTGCTTGCTTGGGGATAGGGATGGAACAAAGGGAGATGTGGAATTGTTGATGGGATAGTTCAAAAAGAGATTAATTGTCCAAAAATGCTAGCAACTTCTCTGATAACTGCAGTGTCTCGAAGTTAAAATGTGAACATGAAAACATGAAAATTACTTTTACCTCAGTGCTTAGTTCAGTCAGTGTGTCAGGAAGTTAAATGTCAAGATTAAAGTGATCTAGAGAAGATAGCTATGAGTCTTCAAGTCACAAAAGTAACCTGGAAACACTGGATGCTCAGAACTGGTAAAGAGAAGTACTGCATCACACTAAAGGACAAGCAACTTTGTAATTCCATTCATTGAGCCCAAAACTGTGCAAGAATTCAAAAAAGATTGGGTAATTAGTCCTCTTCTGTACATACAATTAAAATAGTTACAGTTTACTGTTTATTGAACTCTGTAAGCCAAACTTGAGAATCAGTGTCAGAATTGAAGCAAATTTTTGTTTACTGGGAGCTGAGAAGGAAGCTTCTTTTGGGGAAAAGGGCTTCAGATGCTTTGCTGAGCTGCACCTGATTCTGGACTTTCTGGGAGAGAAATGTAGATGGATTACAGATGAAGTCTGTACATTAGGGTGAGAATCACTGCCTAACTAGGTTTGGGTTTTGATTTTGCGTTTGGGGTGTTTTTTCTTCCTTCTTTTTTCTACAGAAGAGAGCAGCTGGATAAGATCTTTGGGAGTTGTGCTTCCAACTCTGCGCCTTTTTTGCTGATGCCTTCTGTTGAACTCTTCCTGGAGGATGAAATGTCTCTTGGCACATTTGTTGCCATCTGCTGTTTGTCTCTGTTGATAAGGCTTAGTTAGCACTTTTCCTAGGAAAGTGCATGACATAGTTTCAAAAACTGCTCCATTTACCTGTTGCTGTGGGACTAGGCACATGTTTTCCAGCTGGAACATATCATTACAGTTTCAGATGACTAACATGAAAAATGATGATTGAAGCTACAAGCCTATTACGTAGTAAGCTTTAATTAGTTAAACTGCTTCGTATTCGTTTACTGTTGGTGCTAATGCTCTTGAAATTAATTGGCACTAAAGGGGGTTCAAAGTTTATATGCAATCATTGCTGTTATAATGTGCTATATTACTAGGTAACTTGGCTTATTAGGTGATTTTGTTCTCAATTATTGCTGCAAGTCAACAAGGACAGAGCAATTATCTCACAAACAATAGCCTTGCTCCCAAGACAGATGCGACCAGACCCTTCCCGTGGAGTTCTGCAGTGTTCTGGCAAACAGGCAAGGGAAGGAGATCTGCATATGTCACCCAGCAGCAGATGGGGAAGATATTTAGAAAGTGGGATAGCACACTTTCAGATCTTCTGTTATGCTAATAAAGTTTTTGTGTGAGAACACAGCAATGTCAGTCTATCAATGACATCAACCCCTGGCATGTGCAGGCCATCAAAGCAAACACAGAATGCCTTTGTGTGCATAGCTGGACAGTGTAAGCCAGTTGCTACTGGAGTGAAGGTCATCTCTCATTTTCCTGGAATAGACTGAATACCTAGCATATACATTGATTAAACTTTGCTTCTTTTGGACAAAAGTTGTGATTTTGTTAAAATGGAAAATTTAGAATAATGGGAATTTCTAGACCCCACAGCAATTTCAGTTTTAAGTTTTAAATGCACTGTGTGCCACTGGTGTAGTATAATATGGCTTATATCAGCCTACAAGTATCTCATAGAAGAAATAATAAATTAAGTGGATTAATATTATGTAGTAAGTGTACCACATTATTAATTAACAGCTATTTAATTTCTAAGCATATATTTAAGATGGTAGAGTTTATATCAGAAATTAGTTACAAATGCAGATGACTTTCCTGAGTGGAAAAAGAAAAAAGTACACAGGTGAAACTGTGGAATAGTATGACATAGCAGTGCCAATGTGCACCTTTTGTTGGTTACTGTCAAAAGTGCCTTCAGGACAAGGTTCATCTGAATCTTTGGATTTTAAGTGTGTCGATCTGAGTTCTGATACTATTCTAAGTCCCTCTTTACAGCCAGCATGTAAATCTTTATTTAGGACCATCTTTCAGCAACTGTACACAGCAGGTCAGGTATTTATTCCATCCCAGGAAACTGCTGTTTCCAGGAATAAAAAAGGGTAACCACTACATCTCCCTAATTTTCTCTGTCACTTAGTTACTTAGAGATTGAGGATCCTTGCAGGAGTGTATTTGTGAATGGACATGCCTTGTGTGAATTTTAAAAATGTCTCGATGTTTCAAGTGATGAAGGTGGATAATTACTTTGAATGGTAGGCTGCTTAGTATTGTTTTATTGGAAATATCTGTGGAATTTTACGGTGGATGATTCTTTGTAGCTGCAGAGATTTTGCCCTCTTTGAGCAGTATCAGTTTACAAGTCAGAATCTCGAGTATGTGGAGACGTTATAATGAGTTTAACACTGACGCAAATACATTGGATCAGCTTTGTAGGAATACTCCTGGAGACAGGAATTAATTTTGGGTATTTTAAGCTAAGGTGTTAAACCTACTTTTTAGGGATTTTTTTTGTTGTTGTTGTAAATTCTTTAGTATTTACAATTATGATATTTAATTCTCCCTTTTAGGAGACTGTAGTTTCCCAGAATAAAAAAGACGAAGGGTGCAGAAATAACAATCCTTGTGACTTTCACAGAACTATTACTCTTCAGGCAAGAGCTTACAAATGTGGAAGTACAGGGCACGGCAACTTCATCTGTGTGCAACCTGTGAAGATATAGAGAAACCTAAGTGGCTTTTTTGTTTGTTTCACTCTTTTCCTGTAAGGAAGGAAGAATAAGAATGTCTTGTTAAATCATTGCGCTGTAGATGTGATTATTTTAAAGGTATCTGTTAAGTGTGCGTATTTGATAACGTAGAGGGCTCCTCAGGAATGGATTAATTTTGATATTTAGCCTTGAAACCAAGTTTCCATGTTTGAATCTACTAAAATTGTTGGTGTCATGTGTATAATAACCCATCTGCTTGAGTAATGATAAAGCCTCCTACTTAGTCTGTCTACCTCAAGGGAATAATCGAGCAGCCATTGTGACAATACTGCTCTGAGCCAACAAAATACATTTTTCCGCAGGAGTTTGCTTTTATTATTTTTAAGGCAGTAGTGAGAAGTGTCCTGAAATGAGGCTCAATGAGGAACAAGTATCTACCTCAAATTGTCTGTCATGGCCAGTGAAGTTGAAAAAAAACAAACCAAAAACCAAGATAATTGAGCTTCACCTTATTTAAAAACTGCCAAGACATCCATCTTTATGAGTAGGATTATATGATGTAAGTTTTAGGGGGCTGGGCCAGATTTTTAAGTAGACCATTCTGCCATGCAGCAGTCTTCAGGCTGCTACAGTTTTGCTCCATAACGTCTTGAAACAGTTGTGTTTTCTGGCCTTCCTGCTGTGACAGACACCATTGCCAGTCAGAGGGACCAAGAACCAAAATTTTGTAGATGTCTGATGTCCCAAACATGTGTGAATCAATTTGGAATCTCTAAGGCATCTCTTCTCTTTCCTCCTTGCTGTGGTACAAATCCTCTTGTATAATCAGTTTGTGTTTGTTGGTACAGATTCAGAGTTGGCAGCATAAATGAGCCATGTTTCAGTTCTTCTTAACTTCATGGCAAAGGAGTTGCATGGAGATGGTGGTGGATTCCCCATAATTTGTGTTAAATCAAGGTTCCATGCCTTGCTTCTAAAAATTATGCTGTCACTCAACCTGAAGTTACAAGCTTGAAATAGACTAGTTAGTTAAATTTTATGACCCATGTGTGATGGAGGAAGGTCAGTAAGGAATCAGTGGCAATCTTCTGCCACACTGAAATATTGTAATTTATGCGACATGTTTTGGATAAAATTTTAATGAATTGGATGCCTTTCATACAGGTAATTCTATGCAGTTATAACAAGTCATGTGTGGTTGGCAAGAGAGGGACTGTGTATTACTCATTTGGCATAGCATAAAAATATTTATACTTAAAAACTAGTATTCAGTAATTAATTTGGACCTTTCATTATTTTTCTTGTTTAATGCAGGGGGGCTTCTTTGTTTATGTACTAAATGTTTATGAAAGATTTCAGATAATTCCTACCCATGTGTGTATGATCTGATAGCTTGAGTTTGCATTGCTGTAGTGTACATCTGTGTAAAACATTTGCAAGGAAAAAGTATTGTTTCCCTTGCCTTAGTTCAATCTTGAAATATTTACTGTTTATTTTATTACTCTGAACATCAGTTTGTCTCTTTCCTTAGATCATACTTGTGTTCAGGAGGGATCAAATTACTTCTGCTATAAGTCATCTCTGAATATGCTAATAAATAGTGTACTTTTATGTTTTTTGGTTTGTGGGTAGTACCTTGTGCCATGAATTTTTTATGGGATTAAATAAAATTTTTAAACAGAAAAATTCCTAATGTAGTAAACAGAATTTATACTAATTTATGTTAGTAATTCCTGCAGCTTTTAGTGTTTTAATGCTTACTGCAAGTTGCCAGTTTTTAAGGCTCTTGAGTGAAATAGGAGGTTGGAGGTTGGACTGTTTAGATGAGCTTTCTTGTCCTAGCTGGGGAACATTGTTGAAGTATACATTGGAGACTTGAGGGCTTTTGCTATTGGAATAGTCGCAGATTTTTTGGGTAGCAGATATGCCCTTGTGAAGAAGCTGAATTGCAAGAAGGGGACCCTGTGATGCTGGTGGCTGAATGCTGTGCCGTGACTAAAGACTGTGTTGTGCCAGTGGAGCTACTCTGGATGTAGTGGGTGGTCAGAGACATTCCTGATGCAACAAGGCATTGTTAATACCAGTGCCTGGGCCCATTAGAAGGTCCCAAGTAGTCAGAAACTAAGAGCAGTCAGGGTGGATTGTACCAGGCCTGAGTGCCTGAGCATGGCTCAGTAAAAAAGAAAACAAAGGGCTCTTTTTCCCCAAGTGTCACATAGTTAATATTTAGAA
The DNA here is from genome assembly GCA_013400495.1 of Nicator chloris. Lineage (NCBI taxonomy): Eukaryota > Metazoa > Chordata > Aves > Passeriformes > Pycnonotidae > Nicator > Nicator chloris. The sequence goes on along the minus strand of WAAE01003578.1, from coordinate 12,299 downwards.
AATAAGTTGTTCTAATTATATGTTTTCCTCTTTCCACTTCCCTCCTTTTCTTTTACCTTAACCTACCAAGAAGTAACTCTTGAAATGATGCATTGACCCAAAAGTATAAGCATATTGTTATAGGGTAATTTAGTCATGCCCCTGTAGTATATGGTATTCTGGATGCTATATGACCCTTGGGGTTGTATGTAAATGATCTTCAAGGTCCCTTCCAACCCAAGCCATTCTATGACTCTTCAGGGTGGGATTTTTTTCTGGTGGAGGAAAGACCTTTGGAAGCAGGTCTTACGTGCTTTTACGTGCATAAAAAAACTGGAGGTGCATTGTGCAACTGGATTTTGTTTCTTGCTGACTTGCCTTCCTTGTAAATTCTGTTTTTTAATGTCTCTGTCTCCTCTTCCCTTCTCTCCTCCCCAAAGTGTCTCCACTGCCAAAACATCCACCTTTTATGTTTCTTGTCACTTCCCAAATTTGCCATAACCACTGCTCTCATTATTAAGGCTTTCAAGTTGAATACCATATTGCTTATAGATAGAGGTGGGAGCCTGGAGTTACCTTACCAAAGCTGTTGAGTAAAAGTCAACTCTCCCACCTGTTTGACCTATAGTGAGGTGTTTGGGGTAGGTGAGGAGGGGATGCAGGAGGGGAGAACAGGCTGCTGCTGAACACCAGGATGGTACAGGTGCCATCCGGCAGCATCCACTTGACTGTTCCAAACTGTCTTCTCAGAGTACAAAAATGGGATCTGCTACCCAGACTCTGGCTTGTGTTCTGGCTAGACCAAATGGAAGGGCCTGTTTTTGTGGAGGCAGCAAGCACGTGCTTTTCCCTGTGAGGGAGAAAGGAGAGGGATGTTGTTGTGGGTCTGTCAGGATGCTCTGGCCATGTACAGTGGTCTGCATGGTCTGTGCCAGTGCTCCATTTATTCTTCCCTGCACTGCTCTTTCAGCCCACCTGTGTAGTTTGCTGGCAGCTCCCTAATGCATGCACTGCTTGTGGTTTGTTGCTGTAGGAGCTGAGGTGACTTCCACCACTACATGGAAGATTAAGTAGTCTTTCTTCAGTGTATTTCTCAGTGGGCAGTTTTTTGTTACATCTCCAAGTCCTTGCACCATCCATCTCTGTGTAGATGTTTGAGCTGGATATCACCACTTAACCCTGTTGTTTTGAGGTGTGATTTCCTAGCTTTCTCCCTGCTCTACTCTAGACAGGCTGGAGTGTCCTTGAACCTACCCTCCCTTTTCTAAAGCGAAGAATGAGAAACCTTTAAGCAGCTTAAGTGTCGGCCATGTCGCAGCTGACAGGAAACTGATCTGGTGCTTGGCCCCGCTGCAGCCGGGGCTGCCAGTGGCATGTGCTGGGCTCTGCAAACCCTGCCAGGGCCACAGGGTCGTGCCGAGGCCCCCTCTGCACCCTGCAAGGTGCAGTCTGGCTGTAGATGTGGTCAGAAATCGCCGTCTGTCCCAAAATGTTGCGGCTGTTAGCCACAGCTGCCCGTCCTGTCAAAACAGTGACTGGTGTCGGGGTTAAAGGTTGATGAAAACTCTTGCGGACTTGAGATGATTGATGTTGGAAAACTAATTAGTGAGCAGCGCCAATTGATTTGATCACTTGTACTGGTTTCTCTTACGAGTTTTGAAGGACTTTGCCGAGCTTCTTTTATGAGCTTCTTTATAATTGAAGGAGGGATGTGTTTCTAGTGGACCGCTTCCAAGAGGAAAAACAAGATAAATTCATAAGCAGTGCTTGAATTTACTTGTGTGATTCTCCAGAGGCTGGCAGGGAGATTCCTGTTTTGCTTAGAGAGGGAAATGTCAAACATCCTGGTGAAATTTTCATATGACATACCTTGTGACGTAGTTGGGAGCTCTGCCACAGGAGGTGTTCTCTGTAGTTGGGGAGGTAACAGAGGAGTGTTAAAAGGGTATTCTGGTAACATTACTTCGGCTTATTCAATTGCTGATGACAAGACAATGTGTTTCCACTTTGGTCCATGCTGCTAAAGTGTAATATAATTATTTGTGTTAGACACCAGCCACCTGTTAATATCGTTCTTCTAAAGGTCATTGTGTGGTGCCTTGCTGTCTGAATTTAACGGCCGTGTATCAGGTTTGTTGGTCACTCTTTTGTGTGACACGGGACAAGTGTTTGTGAGGAAAGAATGTGAACCTGATACCCTGACGGCCAAGGGAGAGGAGAGGACCAGGGACAGGCTCTGCTGCTGCTATTGTCGTGCCACCAGGCCAGGGCTGAAAAACAAGCAGCTTCCTTCTGAGGTGCTTTCATCTAACTCAGTCCTTGTTTGGAACAGAACTAACTTGCGGTAATTTCCCAAGAGGACCAGACTGATATCCATAAACCCAGGCTTTTTGGTACTTTGGACATGGAGGGGACACTGTGTTCCTAACCTGGGCTATAAAGGAGAGGAGAGGTGCTGCTCCACTGGCTGTCAGTCCTCCTAATGCCATGTAAGGAAAGTGAGGGGGTGATAATGCAACTGTGCTTGGTGACAATAGGTAGATGCTTGATAAATGATGTTAAAACATATGGTCATGGCAGTTAACCTTAATCCTGGTGTTGGATTCATTTTCAATGTCTGTACAGTGACCTGAAAATGCAAAGCACTGTATCATTGAGAAATGTTGACCTTGTTAACTGAAAATTTTTAGTTACTTTTTCTGAAAAAAAGCATGGTATGCATTTAACTTTCACTCTTCCCACCTGACCTAGTATCAGCTTTTGAGAGAGGCGGGGGACAGGTAGGACTTGCAGATGAGTTTACTCTGTGCTTGTGTTCAGTGCATGCAGCAGATGCAAGTGACTGCTGCTGCAGGGGCTCAGCTGAATGACTTTGTTTTCAAATTTCCAGAAAATGAAAGCTTCAGCTGCCATAAGAACAAAACAAAGCACCTGGTTTACCACGTGGTGTAGGACATTCCAGCACTTGTGAAGAGGGAGGGTTGGCTTTAAGCCATCTATATTCCAGTGTCATTAGTAACTGCTGCTAACTGTTGGATTGAATTACTGGCTGAGAAAGAGCAAGGGCTTTTAGAGTCTTCTCTGCAATTGAAAATAGTCACATGAAGAACTCCCATTACTGACAATTTTATAAGGAATAAGGATCTCACTTTATCAGTTGCATATTTATTGGCTCAAACCATTTGAGGCTCATTATGCACATGTCGATAACTCGTTGTGGTTGTTTGAAAAGGTTCATTAGGGTCTTCAAGAATTCTGGCTTTATAAAAATCTAATTCATTATTTCTGCAGTGAAAGAGTTAATGAAGGATCACTTGTGGCTTTTAATTTTCAGCTAATTAAAAAGAACGTCTGTTTTTGCCTTGACACTTGTCCTTAAAAGTGCCAAATAGAGGAATTTTTTTGTGTGTGTGAGTTGAAGGGTGAGGAGGAGGGGGAAAAGTTACATGTAAATCATTTAGCCATTAACCTAATGTGGTGGATTTATAAATCCTATTACTATAAGCCCTTTTCATTTCCATTGAGGCCTGACGTGTGCTTGATCCTGCTAATGTAAAATTCATTCTGTCTAAGTGATTACTGAAGTAAGACATTTTAGTCAATTTTAATCAGATTGTGTGATACTTGCTTGAACACCAATGTTAAGTAAGATATGGACACAGTTTGGCCATGTCTTAATTAGCCTTACAAATCAGACTAGGACTCAATCAGTGAGCCAAGTCTATGAACCTTTTGGCACCTAATACTTTCTCTGGGGGGAAAAACCATCTATGGTGAGGGCTGAAAATACAGGGCTTGGAAGCAAGATTAAGATTGTAATTTGATGTTCTTGCTTTATGGTATGCTTGGCAGTCCCTCACGGTGTGCAAGTCCTTTACAGTGCAGCCCTCATTGGTGTTTCAGAGTTGAGGCCAGTGGGGTGCTTCCCACAGCCCATCATAAATTCCTGTCTCCTCAGCAGGAGCAGCAATTGGAGTATTTTTCTGAAGCTGCTTCTGCTTCAAGATAGATCTGTTATTTTGGTGGGGGGAGGGGGGGTGAGGGACAGTTTATCTTAAAATGTAGCCTCCTTCCTCCAGGTGTTCGCTGGAACTACTGACTTGGATTCCTGGGACATCTGTGTTTCTTGGATTTAGCTGTCTCTGTTTTCCCTATAGGGAAGCATTAGTATGGAAGATCTGCCTCATAAGCCCCTCAAATGTCGGTCACTGTTGAGATCAGAGATGGTTTTTGTGAAATGTCATCCTTTGATAAGACAAGTAAAGACTGTTGGAGCCAAGGCCAGGACAGAGACCCCCATGAACATCCCCATGAACACCTTGTGGGGCTCGGGACCCCCAGGGGAGGCCCGGGATGACTCTCTCTTGGACTTTTGTCCCTGGGAAGGGATTCCAACACTCAGAGAGGAGCTGGAGAAGACGCAGGTTTGAGATGGATGTTAGTTTAGTTGATTATAGAGTGTTAAAGTAGTTTAAGGTTTTTAGGGTGGGGGTTGGGAAAGGGACAAAGATGGAGGATTTGGGGCGTGGTCCTGAAGCCTTCTTCTTCTCTTTCCTTCTTCATTTTCTGCAGTACGTAGTGGCACAATCATTGGTAGATAGAATGTGAGGTAGAAATGTCAATTAGAGAGATTTGTAGTTGTAATTGTTATAAAACTATAAATGTCCTACGTTTCAAGAAATGGTTGGTTGGTAAGCCTTTACGAGGCACTGGAAGACCCGCCCAGGGTCTCTTTTTCCAGCGGTTTTCGAAGGGGAAAGACCTTGTAACAGAATGCCATGGCGAAAGAGATAAGAAGAAAATAAACATCTGGAAAACCAGAACTCTTTCTCTCTTTCTTAACAAGATCTGGTGGCAACCTATTCTCGGAAGCGGTTAGCACTCCGAGAAAGACTTTGCTGTTTTTCCTGATTATTGCTTTGTCAGTAGGCTGCCACAAGCCTCAAACTGATTTTCAGTGTATGTTAGTTTACCCAGTTTTTGAAGACTCATTACTAGCCAATATTTTTTCTGTTCTAATCATGTAGAATTTCTGTATTGGTAGCAACTTTTTTGGTATTTTCTTCTAATATGTGGACCATTTCCTTTTATTAACAAGATACTTGAAAAACTTGTCATGTCCTTGAAGGATCCTGTAGAAGTCTTTGGTCTTTTTTCTCCCTGCCCTCTTCTTTTGCTTGTGGTGTCTTCTGCAGCATGGTGTAAAGCCTTAGGAGAAAAGGGTGCTTGAAGTATATGGAAATTACAATATTTTGTACAAGAGACAGCAGATGTTCTCTCAAAGTAGGCAACGTCTTTTGCAGAAGTCCCAACTGCACATGGAGTTGTGTCAGTGCTGAGAATTTTGTAACCTGCTGAGAGACAGGTCAGTTGTAAATCACCAGCTTAGCCTGGAGATTTTTCTTTGCCATTGTTGAAAAATTACCTGCATAATGATTTTGTTTTAAACCTTGAAAATTCAACCATTAGCAGTGTCAGCAAACTGTTTTCAGAATCACTCTAAAAGTCTATATGATACAGACTTTGTAAGTTGTTTTTATTTCTCAGCTTCCAGGCAATTTAAATATCCTTTTTCCTCTATCTAACCTGTTAAATTATCTCTCTCTCTTAGGGTGAGCATACCTCATTTAGTCAGATGTTACTTAGTTGATGATAGGACTGCAAGCACATGAGGAAGAAAGTGGGGAACATGTTTTTTGCTTGATCTGAATGCCTCTTTGTCTTCTGTTTTCTCTTTCCTACTGTTACTGTTGGTCTGCCAGGTGTGCCTTTTTGAATGAAAATGAGAAACTTCTTTAGTGTAGATCTCTTACTGTGGTTGGGATGAGGCTCGTTTGAAAAGCTTTGAAATTAGATGTTAATTACCTTTCTCTTCTGCTGGATAATCTTCTGTACTTTAACCAAATAAGGATAATCTTCTATACTTTAATCAAATAAATATTCAGATACTTTGAATTTGCCATATTTCAGCTTTTTGACAGTTTCATATGTGATGGATTGTAGGAGAGCAAGTGCTCATGAAAAAGCAGAACTTAAACAGAAAAAAAGTCATAGCAGTGCAGGTGAATGGGACAGTTTATCAATGATAATTAAATGGAATTAGTCTGAACAACTATATAGTGATGGCCAAGGAGAGAACTATCAAGGTTCATGTCAGGTTTTTAAGATGGTAGATGCCAATATCATAAGGTTCTAAGCCTGGGAAGGATGCAGTGAAGTCCATTCTAGATCATATTTTAGGGTAAGATGTTCATTAATCTTGGTCAAATTGTGGTTGGTTCTTGACTTTGAGTATTAAATATCTTCCTGTAATTTTATGTATACATAAGGTCAGAATAAATGTCTGGATTTGTAAACATAAGTTACCTTCAGGGCACTGTGTCTCAGAAAAGAACATGACCTGCAGAAGAGAAGAGGCTTGTCTTATCAGCCATCTTGCATGTATATTTCCTGGGAAAATGCTTTAAAGTCTCTTGTTTCACATCTTATCAAGACTTACCAAAAGTAGTGTTACCTATTTCAGAAAGCAGCAATATCTCTTCAGTGTCCTGGAGGTTGGTGGGCCAGGTGTGTTTTGGTTTTTTTTTTTTTAACCCAGAAGAGTTAATATATTTTTTAATACGTAAAAACTTCAGTATCCCTGATTTTTTTCTCTTTTTTTTAATGGGCACTCAATATTCTTCAGCACTCTCAAGGGAATATGTATGGGCTTTTTTTCATGGTATTTTTATAATTTTAATAATAGATTTTTGTGTGTGCTTGTTTGTTTGGTTTGGTTTTCTTTGTTTACGGAGGCACAGAGGAAGATCCATCTGAACATCAGGAAATACTTCTTTACTGTGAGGGTGACTGAGACCTGTCACAGCTCACCCAGAGAACATGTGGTGTCTCCAGCATTGGAGATACTCAAAGGTGTCTGAACATGGCCCTGGACAGTCCCTGCCTGAACTGGGGAGCTGGACCAGATGACCTCCAGAGGTCCCTTACAACCTCAGCCAGCCTGTGGTTTTGTGATTAAGTCTATTTTCTCTTATCCTAGTTCAAACCAGGCTGTAAAATACCAGCAAATTCTTGCAGGGATTTTAATTCCTACAGCATATCCCTATCTTTGCTTCTGTTTTGGGGGTTGGTTGGTTTGTTTGTTTGTTATTTTAGGCACCTGTAGTTATCTAAGGGCATTAAAAAGGAGCTTAGCAACATTTGTAATAGCAGTGGATGAAATCAAGCCACTCTCCACCAGTGCTTGTGGTTGGATTATTATGTTGGCACTAAAACTCAAGGCCCTACAGGTCTCATTTCAGATGTAATTCTAATGAGGATATTGAATGACTGGTGTGACAATAATGTTAATCAGTGCTGGTGCCTTCTACTTTAAGTGAACAGTGAGAGCAAGAGAGAGCTTTGAAAGGCGGTTTCCTTGGCATATGAGTGAAAGCTGAGTTTTTTATGAACAATTCAAACTCCTGTAATAAGTAGTAGGAAAGCTTATTAGCTGTTTTTAGATTAAACAAAACCTTTAGGTTGTGATGTTCTTTCTTTTAACAGAATTTGTGGGATGAAGAATTTAAATGAAAATTTCTAAAGTCGAAGATTGATTGAGTTGGAGTATGTAGCACGAAATCAATCCTGTCAAATTGTAGGGAAATAAGTGAGACATTTATAAACATTGTTAATGTTTTAGAAAGCTAGTTTTGTGCAAATGTATTTTGAATTCTTTACAAATGAGATAACAGTAGGTCTAAATGACAAATTAAAGATTTAAAAAATATCAGCATGCCTCTCTTGTAGTAATGGATTTATGGAGGTAGCATGCTTAAGTTGCATTTGTAATTAAGGTTTTTCCATCATTAGAATAGAAATGTATTCCTGTTGAGCAGTATCTTTTTATGTGATTTATGTGGATTGAATGAGTGGCAAAGCTCCACTTCTTTAATCTGTTATGTGGCTAAAAGTCAGTATTTGGATTGGATTCCTAGAGGGTCATGCTGAAAGGTTAAATACATTTGTCTGTTTTCTTGGTCTTCACATTTCCATATTCTTTACAAGTAACAAACAAATCCATATCCTGTGGGATTGTACAATGACAGCTTAGCAACTTGGCTTCATTAGTAATGAAGTCATACTGCTGTTAATTTCAAACCTCTAAACACTGAACTGGGTGGGCTGTACGTGGAGTGCTTAACAACAGACTAATGCATAAAAGAAACTTCTGAAATTGTAATTTCTTGGCATAAGTTCATAGTCCTGAAAAATGTAACTGTATGCACTGATAAGCCACTAACCTCATTCTGTTTTTGAGAACAGTACAAGTGTCCTGGGTTATGAGACAGACTACAAATGGAATTAAAAATGCCATATACTACAATTTTAGGCAATTGACCAAGTGAACACTAGCTACTGAAATCCTAAAGGCTGATAATAAGGTGGTCCCTTTCAGGAATTTGCTTCTACATGAAGCTCAGCTTTTCTCCATTGGAGTACTCCCAAAATTGTGTCATGGAACATATTTCTGTTTCTGCAGGAGCTCTCTGACATCAAATATGGTTCCATCCTTAGCTCTTACGCGATTATGATATATGTGCTGTGGTGAATGTCCGTGGATAGACATCAGCTTCCAATGACATGGACCCTTTTATTCCTGTACATCCTTACAGGAAAAATATGGAAGACGAAGTTGCCCCAAACCCACCCTGCAGTTCCTATTCCTGACTTAGAGTTGCAAGCCCTATTTAACAAGCAATTTAGGATTGTTAACTAGTAATTTTCTTTCGTAGTTAAAAAATAGTTAAAAAGCTTAAATGAGCCTTTAAAAAATGTTATTTCTACGTTATACGTCTTACAGCCGTTTGGTTGGCTAGTAGATTTTATTTCTGACGTGCCTTGTAAATGCTTACTTTGTTCTAGGAGAGTCTTTCCTGTCCTGAGGAGCTCTGTCTTGGGCTTTGGTTGGCTGTTGGTTTTCTTGTCAGACGTATCTAGGGGATTCAGGAAGCTCATTTTTAAGAGATAATCTAAAAGGACTGTGTCTGACTCTGACAGACTGTCAGGAGCTCTTTCCATCTGTATCCAATCCAGCTTCATCAAATGCTGTAAAGAAGTCACGCTGAACAAATCAGAACTATGACTGAGACTTCATGCTATTAACCATGCATGTTTCTCATCGTGTTTTCAAATCTTTGGAACAATCACTAGGTCCTGCCTGAAGCAGGAAATGTGAAGTATGCCATGCAGAGCTGAAACTGTTTCACAGAATCACAGAATATGCTGAGTTGGGATCATCAAGTCCCACTCCTGGCCCTGAGCAGGACACCCCAGGAGTCACACTCTGTGCCAGAGAGCATTGTCCAGAAATGTTTCTTGAGCATTTCAAGAAGTGCTTCCTGAGCTCTGTCAGGCTGGTGCTGTGACAACTGCCCTGAGCAGCCTGTTCTGGTGCCCAACCAACCTCTGGGTGGAAAACATTTTCCTGATACCCAACCTAAACCTCCCCTGGCACAACTTCAGGCCACTCCCTCAGTCCTGTCACTGTCACCACAGAGCAGAGGTCAGTGCCTGCCCCTCCTCTCCCCTCACAGGGAAGCTGTAACTGCCGTGAGGTCTCCCCTCAGTCTCCTCCAGGCTGAACAGACCAAGTGACCTCAGTGACTCCTCATAAGGTTTTCATAGACACTTGATGTCTCATCTTTTGTGTTTGAGTAGCTTTGGTGGAACCTTGAACATCCCAGTATAGTTGGGTAGTTGAATGTACAGGAACACGTACAACATTCTTGCTTAGTCGTTGAGGCTTACAAGCTGTCAGATCTGAAGCAGATTATTTTCAAGTCTTTGAGAACAATCCTTTTCTTCAGAGCAGAGAGATGACCTAGAAAGTGCAAGAGCTTTGTCTGTAACCCTGTTCTGGAGGCACTCCCTTGTTCACATGGATATGCTTGAAGAGGCCCCCTTGCTGTTGGTTACGTGGTCCTTTCTCCTCACATGTCCCACCTTTGCTTGCCAGCATGGAGATGCACTCCTGCCCCTCCTAGTGCTAGTTCAAGGCTCTCTCACCAGCCTGGGAAGCCTGTTGGCATGGATAGTTTTGCCCCATTTAGGCAAATGGTTCCTTCCTTCTCCAAGCAATCCTTGGTACCGACACCAGCTGCAACCACTGAGGATGAATAAGTATTGTTTAACTTCAAAAAAACACCTGTCGTGTTGTCTAAATATATCTAATTTAATGAAACAAAATTATATACTTCCTGAAAATCCTGCATGACATTTAAGAAATTAGGTAAGAGAACTTTCTTTGGAGGCTAATTAGAGGCTAAAATGCTTTTCTGAATTTGCATAAATGTTTCTTTGATAGACAATCACTTAGTCATAATGAAAGAACAGTTTTAAAGCAGTTCAAACCACTTACAAAGATTTTTTGATGGACACAACATCCACATACAATCTATTCATTCCCAAGATGACCATGCCCTCTTATCTCCTATAAAATGTCAGGATCATTTTCAGTGGCTATTACCTGTATCTAGTCAGAGATTGCCTTGTTCTGTTTAGTGGAGCTATTGCAAAATGGCCTTGGTTCTTGAAAAAAAGGCTGAATTGTTCACTAGAAGGCCTTTTTCTTTTAAGAATACTCATCAGGTAGTGCAACTGTGTTCTGCATCTCTTTTTCTCTTTAGCACTTGGTGGTCTTCTCCCAGGCCTTCCTTTTTCTCCAAGCACACAAGTTGTAGTTATGACCTAAAAGATGCTAAGGAGAACCTTAGAAAAGTTTTACTTCCAGTTTTTTTCTTCTTATTAAAAAAACACCCTCAAAACAAAGGGGAGGAAGATTTCTCAGGGAGTTTGTCATCATCTCAGATAATGCAGGGAGTTTATCAATACTGCTTAAAAAATGTTTAGTCTTTGGAGTATTAGTTTTATTTCTGTTTCTGCTTTATAGACATACTTTGATGTTTTTGAAAAAACATAATCTCTACTGATTCTGAGACATACTCCCTGATTTCTCCAGGGCTTGTAGTTACATGGCTATGAGAGTAACTTTTCTTGGAGATGGGACAGAACTTGCATTTCTGTTACTTCAAGATTGAGAGACATGCTTATATTTGGAAGATAACTTTTAACACTGTAGTTTTAAACCTGATGTGGAGGATGGTATGGTTATTATTGCCTACTCTGGAATTGATTTTGCTCTTATTCAGAGGAAAATTTCCGTGCTCTGCTTTTAAACCTTGACTGGATTCTAACTTATCTGCCGAAAAAGGAAACCTTCATTTATTATTAATTAAATTCAATTATTTATTGTTCTTGTAATTTTATTTTTTCTAGGGAAAGACTATATTTTGCTGAATGTGTTAAACCTGTTCACTTTGGGAAACAAAGCAAAGTAAAGCTTTCCTGTCTAAATGTTTGTTCATTCCACTGAAACAAATGCTGTTGTTTGCTCTAAAGAGAATATACTTGTCTATATGCATTTAAATATTGAATAACTTAACACATGTTTTGGTTTTATTAGGAAATAGTAAATTATGCTTGTCATATTCTGTCTGAATTAGAAGTGGTTTTACTTGTGGTTTGTGATACAGTTAGCATTTGGTACAGTTGCAATCATCTTATTAGGCAAAGCCACCTTTGCATCTTATAGTTAAGTACAAAATGTTCATCAAGCACAAATTTATATAATGCTTTGGTATAAAAAAAGACTTAAAAAGTTAATGAGCCAAGATTTGTTTGAGTACCACATTCTTTAAGGGGTTTTAGATGCTGTTGATCTTGTTTCTTCATTAAGTGAAACAGGGATCCCTGTTCCTTCATTTGTTTTAGGTGTTCAGTTTGAAATGAGTTAGGAAGAAAATACCTCCGTGGGTGGGGTGTGAGGCTTGGTGCTCCTCTAGGAACTGTCCCTGTGGTTGGTTTCTCTGGAGGGTTGGGACATGCCCGGGCTGTACCAACATTTTTCACAGCTAGTTATCACATGGACATTGTATTCCTGCTGCTTCTGGGAACACAGAAGACTTCTGGGAAGTGGGTCAGAGCCAGGTCAGTTACCTTCTATGCACTCAAGTGTTCAACTTCATTGTTGAGCACTCTGTTTCTCTGTTTCCGAGATTGTAAAAACATTTCCAACATGTTTTTGTGTGTATGTGTTTTTCCTGTTGTTTGTTTATTTTGTTTTTTGCTTGCTTGGTTTTTGTTTTATTTGTTTTTGTTTGTGGGTTTTGGGGTTTTTTTTTTTCTTTTTTTTTTTTTTTTTTCTTTTTTTTTGTGCTTTTTAAANTTTTTTTTTTACTTTTTTTTGGTGCTGTTAAGAATATCTTCCTTCCTTCCTTCCT
>WAAE01003577.1:9847-37257 GCA_013400495.1 Nicator chloris | reverse complement strand
CAAGGCTAGATAAACAAAAGCAATGGGATGCAGTATTGGGGAAACTGTTTCCAGCAGGCTCCCAGCTACCCAGAGGTGGCAGGACCATTTAAGGAGATTGTGTCATTTGTTTTCACCCGTTGCTCTCTGGTCCAAGGATTGATGGGGTTCAGGCATGTTAAACTCACCTGAGGGGAGTTGGGGCAACAGCAGAGTCTGTGCTAATCCAGTGAAGGTTTTCTGTTCGAGGCTGAGATGGCAAGCATGTTTCTTGTATTTTTCAGCTGATATTTTAACATTAAGCTACTAAGAGTTTCACAGACAAATTCTGTTCCAGGAGCAAAACATAATAGGTGCCACTTTTGAATGCCAGACCCCTGTATTGTTCACCATTAACACAACCTCTTTAACCTTCAAGTTCTTAAATACTTTCCTCTTTATGGGCTAGACTGCAACTTTGTGATCCCACCTGATCAAGGACTCATAAAATTGTTGTTTCACACAGATCATGTCAGTCCCCACCTGTTGATCCTCAGTTGTGCTCAGACAGAGAGATAACAACCTTGCTGCAGAAATCTGCTTGCTCTCAAGGAATTTGTGTGGTAAGGTTCATAGGATATTTGTTAATTTGAAAAAAATAAAAAAAGAAAATGTATCTGAAACAGTTAATGTTAGTTTATTGAAATGGTCAGGGCTCTTTAGAGTGTTCTCATAAATATAATGCTTTTCAAGAAAGTGTAAGCATAAACCTCACCCTGTCTGGTCATGGAAATGCTCAACATGAGAGTGCTTAGACACCTGCTGCCCTCTGTATTCTGTGTCTTGAAGGTTCTGGTTTTACTGCTCTGTCACTAACCTTGCAAAAGAGGGAGAGGAATTATAGAAGAGGTTGAAAATATTGGAAGGATAGGGGCTCATGTTTAGTCATCCTATGGCTTCTAGATAAAACATGTGACTGTAAAGACAAACATCTGTCCCATGAGAATAATTCCCATACTTGGAGAAAAAGGGAAGATGAAATCTCTTATCTGTGCAGTGTCTGCAGGAGTCCTGGAGAACTCTGTCCTTGATAATACAATTGTGGGCATTCTGTATTTTAAACATTTATCAAGAGATTTTGACATTGTTTTTCTAACATCTAAGTTTTTGGGATATTAGTTCCCCAAAGGAAATCTTTTCTAAAAGACACAGTTTCTACCTGACTCACTGGTTAGCAAATGACATGGAACATTACCCAACTCTTGCAGAAGAACCAAGCCTTGGCACAGAGAAGTGATCAACAATTATGAGGTAGCTTTCCTCGAAAGGAGGAGAAATAGGGAGCTGACTTTGTATTTTGGGAGAGTTTGTCACTGTATTTGAAGAGAGAGGACAGTGGCCTTGTACATAAAATGGGGTTTTATATGTAGTGCTAGTTCTGTAAAAAAAAATCAACAAGGAAGCAAAGCCACAGACTGTTTACCACTTTACTGTCTTTCACTACAACACACATATGTTTTTGTTTAGCAATAGAGAACTCATTCACACAAAATCTCAACCGTCTGATCCAATCTGATTGAGCTGGAAGCTCAAAAGCATTGGAAAGCTTGCTTTATTTCTTCCCATTGTCACATGATTTTGCATTTCCTGACTATGGGCTGAATAATGTAGTCCCTAAGCCACTGGGAGTTTTGTTCATTCCAAGTCTGGACTTCTGCCAGGGCCAGCAGCAGAAACATAAATATCACAAGGAGGGGCTGTTCTTTCGTGTTGCTTTACTCGAACCTTTTGCAATTTTTTCCATCTTCTCTGTGCAGTAATTGTTCAGTGCCCAGTGGTGAACAGAAAAGCAGGTTTTTAGAGGCCGTGAGGAAAAGGAGAGAGAGAGAGAACTTCTACTGTGCCTGCCTTGTTGCATTAATGTTAGGCTTTGATATTGGATACTGTGGTCAATCTTCCTTACCTAGCTCAAAGGTATTGTAGCAGGAAAAGGGCAATGAAGACTGATCAGAGGCTGGAATTTTGTATTAAAAGATTGTAATTATGTGGACTCTCCTATGCAGAAAGGAGCTGCATTGATAAAAGTGTGAGATAATAGGAAATAGAAGGCAAATCAGTGTGGTTTCTTTACTTCCTTCTCATGTGAGGGACAGAAAAAGAATGTGGTAAAATAAAGAGTGTTCAAACAAATAAAAGGGAATACTTAAAATCTAAACCATAATGAACATGTGGAACAAGAAGGCATCAGAAATCACGAGCGCTTTAACATTTGCTGTTTTGTCTTTGATTTCAGTCAGACAGAGATTTAACCCCAGGAGGTGAATTGATGAAAATATATATCTGTAGATAAAGGGAATAGCATGCAGAAGGGGCAGCAACTCCTGCTACAGAAGGAAAGTCAAACAATGCACTTTATAGATAGAGTGATACTCCTGCCATGGGATAGTTACCATAAAATGGAATAACTCTTCTGATGTCTGGAGTTAGTGTCTATTGGTGGTGGGTTAAGGAAAGAGAAGAGCCACTGAACTTAATAATTATGCCAGTTCTTCTCTTTTGCATGACTAAAATCAAGATGTGTCTGGAACTATAGCAGATACAGGAGCTGATCCCTCTTTTCTCCACATTATTTTCCATATACACAGGTTTGGATTCTAGAGGACAAATATGCAGACTATTCAGTACTAAATATTTTTCCTGTTGCTACTGGTGATAACCTTTTTCAAAAAGGAATGTATAAATTTAAACAGGACATCAATACTGGGCGAAGCAGATTTAAGTAATGATGGAACAGCCTCCTGATCTCCACCCAAACCCAAATACTGCTTGTGTTAATATGAAAGAAAACCAATAGGTTGGAGTGTTCAAGTTTTTGTCCCGTCCTTACATTGTTTAGCAAACTGATAATTTACTTTTGCCTTGAACACAGCCACAATTTTCACATTTGCCATATTCCAGACTACAGTTACGTTGCACAGGACAATCCATCCCCTCATTGCTGCTAAGCCAGGCTGGATTAGTCATCTCTATCTTTAGTTTCGTGACTTTCACACTGCCCTTCCATCCATGAAAACATAGCTACATGGCATGTTGAGTCACCATATTAGCACAGCTTCCACCAGTATCCTTCTCCAGCAATAACTGATAGCAATTGTTTTAAAGGAATTAACTTAAAAAAAAATCAAGATTCCTGCATTCAGGAAGAGTTTCTGAGTACCTTGTTGGTAGAGTAGACTGGCACTATGAGCTTTTGTATCTAATTCCAAAATGCTTTGAAATATCATGATATGGTATGATATATGATAGTCTTGTTTTAGCAGAAGTTACAGCTGCCCCCTCTTGGATAAGAATTGTATGATGTCAAATTAGGTAAATCTCTTTTTAATTCCTTTTGTTACTTCGTACCTAACTTTTGCCAGGAAGCACAAAGATATTTTTTTCCTTTATACACATGAAATGAATCCTGTTTAATAGAACTGTAATTTATCCATTTCTGGCTCCCATTAAGCTTTTGGTTTCAAGAGTATCCACAGGCAATGAGTTTCATGTGTTACATATAAATGTACTTCCTTGTAATTGCTTGAAATTTGTTGCCTCTAAGATTTTTTCAGTTCTTGCACTAGGAAAAATATTCTGATCTTCACATCTCCATGGGATCCTTTTCTCATTGATCTCTGTACTGATGTCATCCTCGATCTTCTGCATACTTTTATCTTTTTATCTTCTGCCCCACCTTCCAGCTTCACACTGCTTTCATATGTTTGAAACTCCTCCTTTTGCTTCTGATCCTTTTTGAAAAAATTCATTTCCTTTTGTGAACTTTATTACCTGACTATTTTATGATGGTATCCAGCTCTGCAACCTCCTAGACTATTTTGAAGTGAATTGCTTTCCTGTGAATTAATGAAGGTTCCTGGACCTTGTCTTGCCAGAAACATTTGTGTTTCATGACTTGCACTCCCACTCTGTGATTACTAATCTCTCTTGTTGCAGTGCCCCAGAGATGAGCAGTAAAATGCTGCTTATATAGTTCCATGCAAGAGGGTCTAATACTAAGTGTACACCCATAAAAAGTATTTTACCTCATCTTGAGAACATATCCTTGAACTCCATGAAGAATATGTTACTTTGTCCATACAATGCTTTATTTACAGACAAAGTAGCCCGTGTGATTTACATAAGTGATTGTGTTAAATGTGTGATTGAAGAAGTACAGCACTATGAGTGTAAAGTTTGTTGGCTGTAGCCATGGAGGGGTGCATGAGGCAAGAATGGTACCCTTTCAGTTAAGTGTTGTGGGCTGTATTGTTATTTTAATATTTTTATAGTGTGTACATAGACTATGGGTGACATGATCTTGGGCTTTGAGAAACACTAAATATTTATGTCAGCTATGAAGTTGCTAAATATCTGGTACTGAAGGAAATGTCTGTATTTTTTTTAAAACCATTGACCAATACACAGTTCATAACTTAATGCTGCACCAGAGTAGTAAAAGCATTATGTGAGCTCTCCTGTATGGTATCATTCAAATTTAAACAAATATTTTAAAAAGTTATGACTTTACCTCTTCTTTCCACATAATGCTCCCTTCTCATCTAACTTAGTATTTCCTTTAATTTATAGTTCCCTAAACTGTAGGCAGACATAAAGAGACCTTTAGGCTGAATGAAAGGAGAATTATCAATAGCTAAACTATGATTTATGAGGAAAATAAAATAAATGTCAAAAGAAAACTGAATTGACTCTACCTACAAAAAGGATACTAAAATTTTCTCTGTATTTTTCATGAGTTCAGTTAAAAGGTATATTTAGACCTATCCTTTTATTTTAACCTATTATTGTGAATCCATGTTGGGTTTTGTCATATTTGTTGCTGCTGCTTTCTTTACTCCTTGAACAGCCAGATGTGAATGAGTGGAAGTACTGGAAAGGTGAATACACTTAGCCCACCTGAGAACTAGAGGCAGAATTTGCTCCATATTTCACACTCTGGTCCAGGCATCACTTCCTCCAGCAGTCTGATCTCAGGCTCACCAGAGTCAGGGGCTTCTTATCCTTTAGCATTTCACAGATAATATTCATGGTCCTCTCTGGGTGGCTGGGTTTGTTGGTTTTGGTTGGGTTATTTGTGGGGGTTTTTTTGAGGGGGAGAAGGTATTGCAGAGTGTTTGGGAGGGTTGCTAGGGTTTGGTTTGGGCTTGTTTGTTTGTTTGTTTCTTCATTTTTCCAGTTAGCTTTGTCAGGGATGGATGATGAATTACACAGCCTCTTCTCTTGGATATTTGTGCCTGAATGAAATTACTTTACCACATTTGTAGAGTTGTCATTTCAAGCACAAGGTTTAAGCAGTAGTTATTTCTGAGTATTTGTCATCCCTGGAGCTTGGCAGAGGCAAAGCTACTTAACACAGGCTGCTTCTTAAGTCTGCATTAGAAAACTCTTGAGGACCCTTCACATTTCTGCTGCTGAACCTTATCTCTAAGGCTGTGACAATCAGAATGAAGCTGAGCAGACAGGTTTTGTTTGTGGTGTTGAAGATAACAGTAAAAAGTTCCAAGGGCAGCTCTCTTGTTTTTTGGCAGTACTGTAGCTTTTAACACTGACTTTAGTCACAGTGCACACCACATATGTCACTCACCAGCATTAATGTTGACAGAAAGATGAGGTTATTTTACAGGTTTCCTATGAGAGGAACAGTATAATCTGACACATAAATAGGTCCCTGGTAAGGCACAAAACAAAATGCTTCTGGTGCTTCATGACATCTGATAATACCTTGGTCATAGGTGTGATAAATGGTGCTGGGGTCAGCTGCAGCATTCCTGCCAGTCTAGGATTTAGTGTTTGTGGGAGGTTACTTTTCTTCCACCTTTTGAAATCTGCCTACACCTCCAGAGCAATATCTGATGTTAAGCAGTTTAGAGCTAGTGGCTGAGAGATCTCAGCTGAGGATTCCTGATCTTGGGCTTTGATTTTTCCACAGAATCAGTTTTCAAGCCCAGAAGTTGTTGTTCTAATTAGCTAGTATGATTAACCTGTTGAAGAGAAAATGTTAACCTGTAATTCCTGTACTGATAAAAATAATTCTTACTCCAGTTAAAGCTTAGCTTTTAAAATAAGCACCAAATCTGAATGTAAAGACATTATTACACCAATCTTGAGAACTTGCTATACACTCAGACAGATTGTTATGCTGCTTAGTTACCATTTCTTTTAAACATCACTGTGTCCTCATTTGCCTTTATTCTGTGTTGGCCCAAAAGAGCAGTTATGGCACAGTAAAAATACCTATGATCATTTCCTCAGCATTTTTTATGAACATCGGTAGGAGGACCATGGAGTGAGAGGTGTCATGGAAGAGCACCTATAAACTGGATTGTGGGACAGACTTTCTGCCTCCAGACACGGGGCTGGCTTGTGAACTGACTCTCTGGAAAGGCTGGATACACGCAAAGGGCTGGTGTGAAACAGCGTGCTGAGGCTCAACACAATGCCATCTACTACAGCAGATGTAGGTGGCCACTGAATGGCCCCGACCCTTCAGCAGAGATGTGCTCAGGGAAGTCAAATTTTCCAGTGTCCTTTTCTTATGGACGCTCATTTTTGATCCAGAGAAAAACTAATAATGATTTCTATAAGAGCTGATGCTGTGTTCTTTGTCTCAATTGGATTTCCCAAAAGAAGCAGCCTCTTCTGGGATTTAACTCCCAAATAATTGTCGAAAATCATGTTCCAAGTCAAAAGTATGACCAGCTATATTACCCAGGATTTTCTTTCTCTGGTTCTTTCTTTTTTTATTTCAACACCTTTTAAACTGATTATAAATTTTGTCTTTTTATTTATTGACTGAATTTTAAAGACTTGACTCAAACACTCAAGAATACCCAGACCTTTGAGGGCTGCATAAGTTGAGGCTTTTTTTCTTATTTCTGGCTTAAAGAAAGGACCCTAAATACATAAAATAGGTATCAGAAAAATGCTAAGACTTTGACAATATCAGTTTAGGCTCAGCATTAATCTTGGGCAAAGATGTAAATTACCTAAAACTGAATCTTCCCAACCACATCTAATGCACTATAATTCAGTAAAAAAGAGGGTTATGGCCTTGTGGACACCTTCTGTCCTGGGTGTGTGGGGTGAGAACTTCTCTGATGAAAAGTACTGGAAGATAATGAAATGTTTGGTTTTTTGTGTTGTTTGTTTTTCTTTAATGGGACAATGCACAAAATAATTAACAACTACTCTTAGAAAACAACAAGAATTTGCTATTCTCAAGTAATGATATCCTTGCAGCCCATCTCTGATTAAGCAGAATCTATTGCATGCAAAGCTCATTCCATATGATAAGGCATGCAAGCTATCTCACAGGGTGCAGTATGTGCCATGCTGTGATACAGAGAGCAGAAATATTCTAACAGCAGGAGGCAAATAGAGCAGCAGACCACATCCCTGCTGCTCTCTAAGAGCAAGGAGCTGTAAAAGTGACGAGGCCACTGCCTGTCAGGTCAGTCCTTCAGCTCAATTGAGGCATTTTGACAGCCCCACAGCTTCATGTCATCTGTTCCCAGGGACAGTGGGGAAGAGGGGAGTGTTTTGTCCCCACCTCCACCCCGGGACAATCTCCCTGCAGAGGAGCAGCAGGGGCAGTGACTGCATGTCCCCAGGCTCTGCTGGCCAGGAGCTGAGTGCCCAAATCAGGGCACCCCAGGCACACCAAGCCAGGCTGCAGTGGCAGTAGGGACAGCACAGCACCAACACCCGTGTGCTGCACCAGCCTGCACCTCTGTCTGTGGGCTCACACTGTTTGAATCTGTTACTACTGAGGTGCAAAATAAAGGATGCTATTAAGTGAACCCTGCATTAATAATGCTGGCAAGGTTTCAAGTCTACAGATGTTATTTATAATACATGACTAAACAAATCTGTATCCCCTTTGAGACTCAGGAGTAATTTGCTGATTTCCTGTATAGGCTAGTTCGTACAGAGATTTGAGTAAATACTACATTTGAATGTCTTGCTTGTATCTATGCTCTGGAACTGTAGTAGACAATCATATTAGTGTTTAATTTTAAAATAGTTTGAAATTCTGTTTTCAGATTATTAGATACTGGCCCTATCTAGTTCTCATGGAGGAATATGTTTTTCTGTATTGTCACTTTAAAGAAAAATAAAATATTCAAAGAATATAGCCTTCAGTTACACAGCACAGTGTAAATGAGTAGAAAGGTTAGAGAAAATTCTGGAAAAAAATGGACTTAGCAGAAGCTAAAAGAGAAACACATTAAAACCCTATATCCTCTCCTTTCCATCTGGTATTGAAATTAATTAATCTTATTTATGAAATTTAATTTGCCAATGAGATATTTTGTAGTTTTAAAAGTGTTTCTAAGTAATCTGATCTGTGATTTTGTTTGCTTTCTGTCTCTTACAATATTGCAGGTATACAGAGGACTTCAAAACTGAAGATAGCTCTGAACTCACAAAGGTCTCTGGTCCACTCTGCAGGCTTTTTTATACATCAAGAATAAGAGGAGAAATATTTTACAGCAAACCAAAAGTGTCCTAAATTAAGGTACTTCTATGAAGAGGATCTTTGTTTAATTCATAATGCTGATCATTGAACAATAATAATTTGCTTCAAATTTCTCAGACAATTTGAAGAGAAAGCAGTGATAACAGTGAATAGACAAAAACGTAATTTGTGACATACCTCTTATCTGCTTATTCTTCTCTTTCAAATTCTGAAATTAAAGCAGTTGAAAATAATATATACTAACATGTAAAAAGAGCTGACTGCATGATGCCTAAATAATTTGCTATAAAAATATCACTTACCATTGACATTGCCAAGTATCTTCTTATTTAAATCTGCTATTATCATGCCTTCTTGGATATGAAATACGCAGCAGAGTCCATTCGCAGCGTGTAAATACTTGAGAAAATAATAAATGCAGTGTAAGTCCACAGTGGTTGGATATTTGACTGTAACTCCTAAGCATTCAAAGTGACTGCTCAGTATAAAAACTTTTCCTCTGCAGAAAATGCCTTGCTATTTGCCAGCAAATCTTTAATGCTTTAGATTGGGTATTTCCAACTACCGTCCTACTTGCTAGGCAGATGTGTATAAAAGAGATGTTATTTCACTGAATCAACCACTGAGATCGTAACCCTTTTCCTGTACCACAAACAGAAATATAAAACCTCAGACTTTCCTTTTGGACTTTTACTGACTTGTGTCTGTTGTAAGAAAGCAAAACACAACTAGTCCGAGTGCTAATATATGGAAAATGTGTTAAAACGTTTTAGATCATCTCATTGCTTCTCATTCCTGCAATTCATTGGTTAACTGGCTCCTTCTGTGTTTATGTAGTTGCATGGTACAAATACAACACCTAAACTTCTTGCCCAAAGTTGAAATGATTCATTTATTACTTTTTACGCCACCCCCAGGAAAAAAAAAAAAAAGGAAGAAAGAAAGCACACAGTGCTCATTTAACCCAAGTGAGTGAAAACGTCTTTCATAAGGTCTGTAAGGGCTTTGGGAGGTTTTTCTTTGGTGAATAAAGTCTGTGTAGTGGAGGGAAGAGTTTTGTCAGAGGATGGCAGAATTCAGGCTACAACAAACAGACGAACTAGGATCCTTTTGCTGTGAGAAAATAAGATAATAGTAAAGAAGGTGCAAATGTTATTTATTCATATGAAATCAATTGAGATGGAGTCATTGTTTTGAGTGGAGGCAGGACAAGAGAGGAGGTATTTTTGTGAGGGTAGTACCTTGCTCTCTGGGATTGTATCAATATTTATTTAGGTCCTTTAGTGAGGTAATTACCCTAAATAGATAATACATAGGCTTTCCATCTTCTGGGTGCTTATAAATATTAGTTAACCACATTAATTAAAACCACAATGGGCAAAGCACAAGCAGAACAATAAATGAGGGCCACACTAAGTGGAAAACAGGATTAAATGAAGACATTTCCTCTGTTTCTATTTCTATAATGCAGAGAATGGGGCTATGTGATAAGGCACTCTTCCATAGGATGAACCACCCTGATTTCTGGTGCTGCCTGTGGATCCAGCCACTGTCACAGAAGGGGTTACAGTGGGTCACCCTTGTTCTCCCAGCAGCTCTGGTGGGAGTTACTCTGCCTTCATTCATCATCCTCTCCACATGGACATTAGACTTAATCAGGTTCTAGCCCTAACAGCTTGTTTCAGGACCACAGCTGGAATCAGCATGACTAAACTAGCATTGATTTATTCCTGGCTCTCAGACCTATGTGCATGCTACTATTCCATATGCTTCTTGTTAGAGAGGTAATAATGCCATTTCACAGCATCACTTCAGTTTTTCTTTCTTCCTCCCCTTTTTATTATAATTAGACATTATTTTGCTTATATAGGAAAACGTCCTGCCCTGGCTCTGAAACAGATCAAACTTCCAGACAAACAAAATAAAGTTCACAAAGGAAACAGTTAAATTTTCTGACTGCCTTCACCGTCACAGAAAATGCTAAACACATTTGTAAGTTATATAAAACTGCGTAAGTTCATATTTTCCTCTCCTGGTTTCACAGCCCAGAACAGCAAAAGGACCTTGTGACATCTCCAGGCTCTCAAGAGTTTAGTAATAAAAATAAAAATAATCCTCAGCAGAAAACAACACTCCACACCCTGCTACTGCTGAGCAAATGAGTTTCCCATTTTCCTCACTGATCCTCAGACTAAACAATGTTAAATTTACAATTCTAACTCTATTTATAGCAGGCACTCTACCCTACGAACCACAGAGGTTGGCGTATATCATTGTCCTTAATCCACAGGCCAGCTTTCAACCTGGCATGTCACGTAATTAGGAGAGAAATCTCCAGCCTTAATTAATATCTAAGCAATTTATGCACTGAGGCATGATAAAGCCCCAAGGTGGGTGGTGTGTGTGGGAATGGAAGATGGGGGTGTTCATCTGCTGTGAATTAACCTCTGATTTTAGTGTCTCATGCTCACTGTGAACAGTAATTGATAACGTTAACAGCACCATGGGCTTCTGACAGGGGTCTCCAGAGCCTGGGAAGTTCCTGTAGGTACTGCAGGGGAGGGAATTCCTGGGGGTCTGACAGTGCTGATAATCCTGACAGCACCAACTGAGGGAACTAAACTGGGTATGTTCCTGCAGAAGGGGAACGTGAGCTAAAAAGCCACAGTGGGAGCAGGGGGGTAAGGGGTGTGAGACTGTGGAAGCAGCAGAGGGTGGTTTGGGGGTGTAAGGGGAGGGGTTGAGGGGAAGGAAGGGATTGAAGGAGGAAAGGATTCAGGTTAGGGTGCTAAGCTGGATTTGAGCAAGTTTTTACCCACTGAACACAAGGTGTTGGGTATAGGCATCAGCTGAGCCTAAGCTGGATAAGACCCAGCACTGGACTGGGCTCTGCAGACAAAACTCAGAAGAGCAGAGAGGTTCTGTAAGGAATTGACCCTTTCCTTTCTTCTCTAGAGCAGCACAGAAATTATAATCAGGCCTCGTGCTCAAAAGAAGCTCATCCACAGTCTGTATGCCACTAATCTCAGCAGATATGACAAAGGGATGGATACTCTCCTGCTAAACTTTTTTGCAAACTCAATAACTGAGAAACAGAGAATCTGTTTCAGAAAAGAAACCTCTTAGTTTGAAGGATGTCATCATTCTGATACCCTTAAATATATTTCACTTTTTAGTTCATCAATGCCCCTAAATGCTATTTAATATCTTTTTTTCAGGTGATTCCCATTTCTTTTCATATAAAGAAAGCAAAATACCCTGATCTTAAGAGGAAGAATACTTTGTTGATGTATTTGGTGGCATTGTTGTTCTTTCCAGTATTATTCTTCAATCCATCTTTAATATAGCCTGACATTTTGTTTGCTTTTTTTGACCATTACTGTGCCCTGAGTAGAAGTTTCCATTCAGCTGTCTGCAGTAACGCCTAGGTCTTTTTCTTGAGTGATTTTGCAAACCATGAAGTGTATATGAGTAGTTCAAATTGTTCCTTTTAGTACACATTACCTCATGCTTGCCTACGCTAAATTTCAGCTACCATCTTTTTTGGTCCCTTCTTTTAGGCTTTTGTTTTGTTTGCTCTTGGGGTTTTTTTAAGTAGTGGCTTTTCTAAAAAATCACATACTTTCCAATTATGCTGTCTCTGCTACTGCATGCTTCCTTTCCAGATGAGTAGCAAATAGATTAAATTAACCCCCATTTTGGTGTAGGTCTTAGGATCTCCTCTTGATAATATCCTTCCCAGCTCAAAACAACCATTGACTTGTATTTTTTTATTTAGTCTTCACAACTTTCTGAGTCATAATATATTTCTTAGTCCTCTGCTATTCTTTATCCTTAGACATTTTATGACATTTAAAATAAACACCTAGATTATACACCTAAAATTATACTGTTATCCATTATTCTAATGTCTTTATTAAAGAATTTAATGCCAATTGGCTGTTAAAACTCTATAGGGACAAGTACAGCCAGAGCAGCTAAAGTCAAAGCTAGAGTTTACCTAGAGGAGCAGAATGGCAGGACAGAGGAAATCAAAATCTCAGTTTGCAAGAAGAGTCTCTTTCAATCTCTCCAGCACAGTGAGGAATAATCCTCTCAGAACTGAATTCAGAAAAGCAGCTCCCAGCTGCTCTTAGAGTAACTACTGAGCCCAAGCCTCTTCTGTGCACCAAATGTCACTTCTCCATCTTCCCTCCCTGCCTCCTTGGCCGCAGTGGAACAGCTTGTTCTGCTCTCAAACTGCTCAAGCAAAGAGAAATGAGAACAGGAGTGGGGTTTGAGGATGGAACTCTTTTCTCCAGCTATCCTCAGGCCACCCACCCTCACTGAGGTCTTGGATGCAGCCTTGAAAATGGATGCATGTGCCAAAAAGCATCAAGGAAGAACAGGATCCTTACTACTGAATAAAGCAATAAATGAGCATTCCATGTCCATTTCTGGCATTCACTCATTTTAGCACAGATGGCAACAAGGTAGGAAGAGTTCAGAAAACCACAGAGGAGTGTATTTTGCCGTAAGAGACTAAAGAATTTGTTTCATTTTCTTCCAGCAGACTGTTGCAGTGTAATGTCTTTGCAGTCTGTGTACATACCGTCATGAGGCAGAATTCAGAGCACTGGAATGTGAAGACAGATGCACTTCAATTAGAAATATGGTTAAATAAAAGTTCATCATTAAGGTAATTAGAACTTCCTGGAATGTTTATTCTGCTATATGCAATTTATCACAGCAGTGGTATAGTGGTTTTGGCCAAGTGGCTGATCTCATCTCAACATTTAATACCCTTGTAATCAATTTTGGGAGCTACCTTTCTGTTTAGCTTTTTTTTTTTCAAAACCCTGCTCAGTCATTCGTATTTTTGCATTAATGTTCTGGATTGGAAGAATGCATTGTAGTAATTGGTAAATCAGGTGAAAGGAATTCACCTCACTAATGGTTTGTTTTCTTTACTTAAGTGAAGCTATTAATTGTAATTTACTATGTGTTGTCCTGATAGTACTCAACATTTGAATGTTACGTAGCTTAAAGAAATTTTAGATTTAAACCCAATACACTTTTATTCCATAACCAGTGGCTTTATCATACTAGTATATTTTTTGCAGTAACAGGAACTGTATGAGACAAACTGTTTTTAACTGTAGCAAAGGTGAATCCTCTTTGATCTCTAAAATGCTCTTTCAAGCAAACTTTTACCCTCAATGAACAAGACAAAAACGTATCAACACAAAACTTTGTAGACTGTTATTGAAGAACATAACTGTGGCTATATTTGTCTACTAAATTGTAATGACAACTTTTTATTTCTGTGGGGAAAATAACCTAAGTTCACCTGCAGAAGCTTAATATTGTGTGGGATTCTCCCCAGGGAGAGGTCGTTCTGCAAATTTAAATATATTTTGAAGAGCTTTAGTTTGTGTTCTTCTCTTTCTCTGTAAATTTGGTTTCATGGTTGTGTTTTCTGAACTCTTTAAGTACTCCTTTATTGCTTATCATTTCAGTTTCAACTTCATTGTCCCACCCTCAGGAAACTTATCATAGCCAAGCATGCTGTTATGTTGAAGCACATAGAATTCCAGGTGATGAATACTCTCTTCATGACTTACACAGGAGGATTGTTCTCACTTCATTACACTGCTCATTTGCTAAAATTGCTGACCTACCCTGGCATGATAAAAAGTTCTCTTTTGTAGGATACCTTCAAATATATTTGAAAATTATTATTGGGCATTTATACCAATTCTGACATATTTTGTTATAACAACAACCTGATATTATTGCAGAAAACCTAAGATTGTTATAGGTTACACAGGCTGACCTAAAAACCTTCACCACTTGTTGGATTATACATAGTGTTTACTTCTAAAACCAAACAGCAAATGGTTGTGTCGTGTAACAGGCCAAATGTGTGGTATAAATTGACTTTGCCTCAATTCTTTCCGTGATGAATGGACATTCTGTTCTCAGAAATAATTGCTTGGATGAAAAGGTTGCACGCATCAACCGTGGAGTGCAAATGGTTACTCCCCAAATCCTTGTTAAGTTAATTTCATAGGAAGCAGGAATTTGTGTTGGTGTTTCTGAATGCTGTATAAAGCCCAGTGTTCAGAAGGAACCATTCAGTAGTCCCAAAGGGTGGCACTGTTTAAAATCAGTTAGCACTTACAGACAAAATTCCATAACCACCCAACATGGCACAATCAGTTGATATATAGTTAGATATTAATTAGCAAGGGGCAGATAAAAATACTGAATTTCAAGCACTTCTGGAAGCACCAGAATTTTCAATAAGCAATGAGAACAATAAGCTATGTTGTATCAAAGGTCATACATGTGAGGCCTTACAGGGGTCATGTAATTATTGAGATAGGTACATGCATTCCTTTTAACAAATTGTAATTTGTTTCTGAAGAAGGAACGTGGAGAAAATATACAAGATCCAGGGAACTTGTGTCTAGATAAATTGTTAACTTAATCATAATTATTAATTTGATTAATTCAATCTGTGGAATTTGGTGCCATTTGAGAACAAGCATATGCAGACATATTTTATGGAAAACTTTGGAACACCAACATACTTAAGAATAATTTTAAAATTTTCTTTGTAATATTTCTTTGTTTTTTCTTATTAGCACCTAATAAACATCCACAATCTACTTCTTACTGCCTGTATGAAAGGGCTATGCCCAGTAGGGGTAGTGATGCAGGTACAGTAAATGAGGGAAGAGAAGGCTCATGATACACACATGAGGAAGTGCAGAGCAAACACCATTACCTGTGATAGACAGGGAAATGCAAAGAGGTTTGTCTTCCTTGGAAACAGTGACTGGAGATACAAAGCTCAAGCAGAGGGGATTTTTGGCTAGCCTGGTCTCTGCTTTTTACCTCTACCATGATCACTGAGTTCCAGTGTTGCCATGTGTCATAGTAGGACACAAGAATGACACTTACACCTGTGTTGCTCAGAGTAGAGAAAAAGAAGAGTGAAAGTTTATTTTACATCACTTATATAGTGTTTAAGAAATGACTGAGGATTGGAGGATGAAGATTACCTCTCCAATCCCATTGGTCAAGACACACGTCAATCAAGTGTCTCCTCCCCTAGAGAGGAATTCAAAACAAGTGTAGATATCTACAGAAAACAAGGTTGTTTACATAAAAGCACTATGAGAAAATTTTGACTCTATTTATAAACAATAGAAGGTAAAGATAAACTTTAAAAAGACAGGGTGACAGCCATGAAAACAAAAAAACAAAGTTAACTACTGCTCCTTACCTGAGCTACAGCAATTTACCATCTATATAAGAAATTAGCCCAGCCCCCATATTTGTAATTATGATCTATTAGACATTCTACTTCACAGCAGGGATAAACATGAATTAGTAATGCCATGCAGCTGTGGGTGGCTGTATCATCCCCTGATGCTTGTCTAGATGCTTGCCATGGCTGACTGCTTTCTTCAAGGGCTTTCCAGGCCAGAGCTAACTGCACTAAGACACTGAGATCTGCAGCTTCATACTCAGCCCTTCCCTTTTATCCTGGTTGGCTTCCCCTCCCAAGGACACAAAGCAGGAGGCATTCTTTACTTGCCTTTCAAGCTGCCCATTCTGTTCAAGAACTTGAATGCTGATGGTTTCAACTATGCCTGCTTGGGACTCCCAAAATGCATTGAACTAATACCACAGCAACCTGCTTAAATTATTAATGTAAGTTAGTTTGATTCAAGAACTAAAAATGTTTTATTGGTCATTAATATTTCTTACAATATGGTGACTTCTGGCAGCATTCCTGATTTGGTCCAAAGCTGGTGTTTCAACAAGAAAGTCTTAAAAGTAAATTTCAGCTGCCATTTTGGCAGCAAATTCACAAAACACAGTAAAATAAATTGGGAGCTTATCACAGGAATTATGCCAATGAAGTTAAAAGTCGCTTTTGTTGTAGTTATGAATTATTGACTACAAAGTGATCTAGGTCCTCTGCTCAATATGCTCTGGAGAGAATTATCACCCTGACTGCCTTGGGATGATAATTTGGAGCACAGCTCAATATGCTGGGCCATCTTTAGCCAGATTTTTAGTTTCTCTGTAAGACAGTGAGTAGAACCTGAGGTCAGCTGGATTTGAAGACACATGCAGAAAGGGGAATGAAGACAGATAAGAAAAAGGATGTATGGTGAAGCAGCAAGTATAGCTAGAGTGTTATTCTGGATCACCATGTGATGCCATGGAGTCATTCATAATCACCCTTGAATATGTCCCTGACCACTATAGATTACACTGAAAGAACCGATTACTTCAGATAGTTTCAAAAGAAACCAGTTAATTCTCTTACATGAGGAAAGATTGGTCTTCTGCATATGCTGAACTGGATGTGATTTCTGTGCTAGCATAAAAGTTCCCAGAGTGTGTATGTGTATATAGCAGCAATTCATTTATATTTCTCTATATGTGTTTATTTTCATGGCACGGTTATGTTCACTGGTTATTTTTGAGACTATAATACATCTTGGGTGTTCTGGCTAAACTGATGCTGCCAAAATTGTCAGCAAAAAGACCGGAAAAGCTGATGAACCTTAAACTTTTCCCGAAACAACTGCTCAGTTGTTTCTCCAGGATATGGAAGAGGCAGAAAGCCCAAGCAAGAGGAGCGGTAGGAAACCAGGGAGGAAGGGTAGAAATTTCTGTCTAACATGGATTTCACAAACTTCTGTGTTTGTTCTTTTAGAGACCCGAAAACAATTATCCACAGTTATTAGCATTTATAGGAGTTATAAGAGATTTAAATATAAAGGAAAGGTAGTTCAAACTTCAGTTCAGTGCTCTGCTTATTTGCTAGTTTCTTGCTTTCATTTTGCTGAGGAATTTAATGTCTTTATAAATTGTACCTGTAATGTTTTCAGGAATATCTAAGCACAATTTTGGAAAATTATCTTCTTAGACTAAGATCTCCAAAGGTACATACTATATAATTCCTGACAATTTTAATGTGAACAAAGTGGCGAAACAGCTCTTCAGTTTCTCAGGACTGCTGTCTCTTTTGCGAATTGGATTTGTGCTAAGAGTTGGTTAGGTATTTTTGACTAGTATGCCATATAATTGAAAAACTAAATATATGCATAAAAATAAATACTACCATGGATAATTCTTATTCCCCTCTGTGGGTTTGTCAGACCCACAGGGACAGCACTGTGGTTTGTGGGATCTTCTCCTAGCAACTCCTACTAACATCAGAATTACTTGGGCAGCTGAATCTTTATACCCCACACTAAGGGTTTGCTGCTTGGCACTGCTTTATGTGCAGATTTCATATGCCACTATCTCTGGTTATTTGCACCAGGTTTAATTCAGTTTCTTGTCATCTTACCAACACTTTTAATAACAGCTTTATGCTATTACTTACTGAGCTTCTCTGCTGTAGTTCTTTGTATTTGGAAAAGAATGATGAAGATGAAGATATCGTTCCTGCCCCAAGGAAGCTATAATTAAAACAAGACCAGCATTACAGAAACATACATTCTAGCTGGCCTCTAACTGGATGGTCTGTTTAGTTTTGTTTTGACGTATTGTATGAAGCAGCATTTAACAGATGTTGGGAAATTAGCTCTCTGAGCTTCTCATATAAACTTAGAGCAGAGATTCATGTGTATGAATTAATTTCATCACTGAATGTGGGTATTAGTGTCATCAGGCATTTTTAAATGTTTGTGCCTATTCTGCTGTATTTGAGTCTTCCTTGACAGAAAATATAGAAACTTCTCAAGAGAAAGTGCCTCAGCTGTAGCAATACTTTCTAGTACCATACTGATTATTCTCTTCTGTTGAGTGAAAGATGTTGCCTTGTACATGCCCAGCAGTGGTAAAAAAGGGAAGGAATGTGTCAAATTTTTCATTAAATACCCTCTACACACTTTGGACCAAAAAAATCCCCAAAACCCCCAAAGTGGAGGGATCTCACTGTGTCTTTATGCCAAGTTGTCCCTCTTATAAGTAATGCTAATTTATGATGTAAATCCTGTAGCTGATATCCTTATGGCTGCTCATATCCCTGCTGAAACAGCACACATCCAGCAAGGTGACAGATTTTCCCACTCCTCCTCTTTGCCAGGAGAATCAAGTGTTGAGGATAAGATTCCCTTTCACAGCTTTGAGGGCTAAGTCACACCAGCAAGAAGCGGGGAGCTGACAGAGCAAGGCTTGCCTCTCTGTGCTGTGTACGGGCAAGAAAATGAGGCAGGTCAGGCAGAGAATGGAAGCAAGACCTGGGACAAAGCCTAAAACAGAATAGAATTAGAAGCAAAGTGTAGCTGACAAAACGACACAGAGATTTCATAATTTCCACCTGTATTGAATGTATTTTGCATATCACATCTGTATTTTTTTTTTCTTTTTTTTTCATTTTGTGACCTCCTGAGTTTGGTTTTCATACATTGAAGACTAAAGCGATTCTAAAACAACAGCTATAGTTTTAAAAGATCATTTCATACCCACCCCACTCAAATTACAACACACGTGCAATATTAATTTAGGGTGAGTGGGCACAGACGTTATCAAAATCACCCTCTTACCTGCCAACTCCACCAAATTTTCCAGTGCTTGGATATTTTCTTTCACTGATGTTTGAAATTTTATTGTAATTTTTTCTGTGCCTTTTTTTTTCCCCCTCAGATGTTTTATTCAGTTACTAAACCTGTATATGGCTTCCTCCTCTATCAGCTGTCTGAGCTAAAACAATACTTCATGGCAATTGCTGAACAGAAAAGCAGCTCTGAAGATACTGATATGATTAGGTGTGAGGCCAAGAACTTGTGCTGAGTGCTAGAGGAGCACTTTATAACCACAGTAAATCAGTACCTTTGGGCTAGACAACTTGACAGAGGAAAAGTGATGTGATGTGAAATATGAGCTGGGGAAGAATGCAAAAGGGAGGAAAATGAAAAGGCATATTTAAACTGGATTTTCATTTTCCAGTGTACCAGCAGGTGTGTTAACCAGTCAGCTTTTCTTTGCTGACTCTGAATTCTCTTCCTTAGTTCAATATTATGCTGCTAACACACAACTGCACAGCAAAACATGCATATATGAGCACTCTCTGTGCCTCAGGCCTGTGAAAAGCTATTGTAACACATCACTAAATTTGGACTAATGCACCCTGCGCCTCAGCAAGGACTAATAGCTCAGGATCAGCTTCATGCTAACAGCTTTTGAGCTGTCTGGAATGGAGGCAAAGTGAATTTTATCTTCCCACAATGTACTTTGTGGAGCTATCCATATTGGGTTGAATTTGGAAGAAGCATTGAAAGCTTTTTAAATACATGACTGTGCCATACACCAACAAAAAGCAAAGTGCATTGCAAAGGAGGGATATCACTGCCCATATTTCATGATACACAGTATTAGGACAAGAATAAAGCAACACAGTGGTCAGGTCTGGGGTGTGGTTCAGGTCTCCATTGCCTTATCCACCAGAAATGTTGTGACTCTAACTAGCAATAGCAGGATTGTTTATATTCTCCACTAATATTCAATCCCATAATTTTTTATATTAAATCCCGCGTTTAGCAACAAATGGATAAATTACAAACCCTCAGTGCACTCTACACAGCCTGAATTTTTCCTAGTTTAATACCTACAGAATCAAAGCAGAATTATGTCAATCTGTTCTGAAAATGGGCAAAAGTTTAATTTCTGTAAATTGGCAAATCAATAACAGTACCCCTATAAAAAAAGCATTGCTTGTCACACATCAAATTCCATATCTTTCCCTGGAAAGTGAAAGAAAAAGCTACTAATTTTCTCTAATTATGCTTTGGTTACCAGTAACCTAATGTTCTAATTAATATAAAGAAGCTCATTTTATGCAATACACAATGTCCTGTGTTGCTCTGTCTACCTTTGTGCTTAATTTTAATTCCCAAAAGCATGATGTAACATTAATGACATATCCTAGCCTAGAATTCAAGTCTGTTGTAACTTGGTTTCTTTCTGTGGCATTGTATCAGGGACTCACTTGGATTTAAACATCTCGGGCTGTTTTACAGACATGGCAGGAATTGTGCTGTTTAGAAACATGTGCTTCCATCGTGTGGACAATATTAAGAAGTGCAAAAAAACAGCTTTAAAAAACATTGGCAAATACAGTTAAGTATCTGTATTTGTTATCGTGAATTGGATGTATTATAAATATGTGGGATATGATATAGTTGTTCAGCACAAATCTGTGGGTTTAACACTGCTAATGGAATCAGGAATATTGATTCAATCCTGTTTATTTTCAATTTAAGAAATCCTTTCCAATGAGCACAGAGTGAGCAAAACACACAAGTCTGTAGGCTACTTTTAATCAGCACCCAATTCCAACATTACCTGCTTTTGTACTCATTTCTGTACCTGTTTCTCTCTTTGTTTTTCCTCTAAGTCTTTGCAAAACTTTTGTACAGCATGCATTGCTTTCCTTCCACTCAAACGCACACACAAACGCTCCTACCCAAAACATCAGCCAGCCCAGGCAACCTGCCCACACAGTCCTCATTCCTGCATGAGTTCACACGAAGCTTTGTTTCAGAAATGGTTTTGGTTTAAGGCCTCTTCTTGTTTCCTACATTTGACCCAGAGTTAAGAGACTTAGAGTCGAAATAGCTGCATCTAATACCAGCAGTAGTCCACAATGGCCAAGTTAGAAACACTGCAGTGCATTCATGCAGTTTAAGTCTTACTAAACTTAAATATCTACAAAACTTTATCTACTAAACTTTAGTATCTACAAAATATAAGCAGATTTATGTCAAAGCAGATTTATAAGCAGATTTCTGTTGTGAAAATGTGCAAATTTTAACCTCTGAACTATTAACAGACCCTCTAGAAAAACATCAAGCATTATGTTAGTTATCCTTACATAGAAAATGAAAGGAAAATGTGAAAGAAGTCCCTAAAGATAATTTCCTCTATAATAGCCCATCTATAATAGTCTGTAAAGGTTTGCACACAAGCAGTGTGATTCTAAAGCTGTCCTCTGCACCACAGTCACTCAAAGCAAACCTGCATGTCACAGCAGCATGATCTGCCTGCTTCTCTGAGATCCTCTACGCCAAATGCCAGTGTTAGCTGCTTTAATTTATACTGAATAAAGGCAAAACTTTGTAAGCCTTGCTGTGAACTTCAAACAGATTATTTGGGAATACAGCTTAAAAGTGTGTTTGGACCAATCCCTTCTTTTGTGAAAGTTTAGTGGGTTTGTTTTGGAAAGCTTAGAAAGATTTTATTGACCTTTATAATCACTGAAGATCTTTGGAATCTTTTATGAATGGAGATTGGTGTAGTGTTTTACTCACTAGTCACTTAATTTGTGCAGAAAAAGCCAGCTCTTGTGATACACTAGGAGATGAAATAAATATATATTTAACAAAATGGATATAATAGAATGCCATACAGTAGAATATTCTCTATGATGCTTTTTCAGCTTCTATATAAAGACAGATAAATCTATGCTGTAATGACATCTGTTTTCCAGGTCTTGGCATTTTATACTTGGTTGATTTAGTTTTTAAGAAAATGTGAGTTTCAGCTGAAATTTCTACCCTCATAAGCCCTTTTTTTTTTAATGTGAATACTCTGTTGTCTAATTAGGTGGGAACATACACTACAATCTTTTTATTACTGGATAAACTTTCAGCATGTCATATTTGTTTTCTGCTTTGTCATTTACTTTCATGAAACTTCTGGGTGCCCAATTTTCTTCGACAATTTTACCTTCCTCTCAAACTTGTTAGAAATTACTATGAATTGGAAAAATGCTGTGGGTGAGAGGTAAATAGAACATGGTGATGCATGGAAAAGGCTGTTGTAAGCCTCGTATCACTGTGCTCAAGTTCTTGATTACTTGGTATTAAAATGTTTAGAATACATGGACAAACATAAAAAATCAATTTATATCCATGAATTAGAAGATAATTTCAAGACAAAAACCCCCTCGCTTGTGATTTAATAATTGGCAGTGTTGTGCTAGATGTAGGGTGGAACAAGCTCAACAACCAACCTTCTTTCAGATGAACTTGAAATGTCAAAGCATCCCATGATAACTTTGTGTGTGTTTGGTTTGCAGTGTTTCGGAAACTGTCCACTCACCCTTTTAAAAATTGTGACACTGCTTTGGCTTTGGAAGAATTGGTTAAATATACTCCGAGAGCCAGTAATTTAATGAAAATCTATTATGTTTCCTGGGTTCTGACAACTTTTGTCATCAGTGAAGGTGAAAATGGAAAAAGAAGCTTTTCTTGATTTACAATTTTTGATGTGCTGTTCATCAAATTTTAAGAGTTTTTTGCCTGTTATAACCTTGATGAATTAATGAGATCATGCAATATTACTAATGGCAGACTTTCATTTCCATTTTTTAAATAAACATCTCTAAAATCTAAACAGAAAGAAACAAGAATCAGAGCCTCATCAACCTCTCCTGGCTGTAGTCTTGGGCTTTTATATTCTCTGTTTTTTCATGAAACTCATTCATTCTTATACCCTTCTGGGAAAGCTTCAGGTCTTTCAAGCATTGTACCATCTTCAGGACCAGGATTTTTTGTAATTATCTCCCAGTAATTCTTATCTTCTTCAACTCTGCGGGAGTTGAGATAATTGTGACAAATTACTTCAAATTCTCTTCCAAAGTAAGACCTGCAAAGTCAAAAGAGATGGGATAGGCAGGGAGAATTAACATATATACAAACTGAGCAAATCTTCATCACTTGTGAATTGTTTGAAATGTCCTCATTTTTCTCTTGGTTTACTCAGAAATATCACCTTGCACTTTCAAATACCAGAGCCTTACAAGAAACACAATAACCCACTTTGTTTCCTATGAATCATTTAGGAATTTGAAATCCAAAATAAATGCCGCCTTTCTAGCCTCAGAGCTAAAAGCAGCCCCAGCAGAATAAGGCCCCGATATACCAACTTGATTTGTAAATGCTGGTTAGGCCCTCATCCCCACTTCTCACTGACTGAGGAGGATTCTGGCTACTTAAGAACTTCTTCAGCCTCAAACTTTCAGACCTTTCATCCTCAAAAACCTTACATAAATCCTCAGACAGGTCTTGCTAAGAAGTTACTGGGAAACATTGGTATACTCCTTAGCAGGGCCTAATCAATATTAATTTAATGCATGTATATTAACTGAATTGAGGGATTAACTTCAGTTTGTTGAGACATTGATTCAGATGGACATAAGCACATAGTTTTATGCAGTGTGGTTTTATTCCCTTGTTCCTTACACTTCTTAGTATGTAATTTTTTTTTCCTTCAAAAGTAACCCAAACAACTGACATTGCTCAAAATATTCAAAGGGACAACCACCAAGAAACTAGAGAAAACTAAAAGCATGATATGATAATGAAAAATGAAAAAAAAAAATCCAAACAACTAAAACTGATCCAACTGTCTGCAGCAACACAGCAGCACATGTTACAGCCAAGAAGTAAAATAAGGGAATAATGGCATTCTGCATTATTTTCCATTTCCTCAGGGTGTTTCTAAAGCGCCTCTCTTGCTCCTCCCAGGAATTCTTGATGTTGGCACATCACTGTGCACACCCCTGCCAGTTGTGAGTTATTCTTACCACACACAGAAGGTCCTTGGAACGGCCAAGTTGCGATTGGTGTAGCAATGAGTAATAATAATTTTAGTTTCTGACTGGAAAAAAAAGAACAAGGGAAGACACTTGAAAAACATTTTTAAACCAATACTGTGAATAAAGACTGTCTTTAACAATTAGTTACTTTTGACTGTGTTTAGAAGTGAGCTAATTCATGTAAATGAGTCTTAGTTCAAGGCTGTAAAGGAACAGTTGTATTTGTGATACTCTGGTTTGTACACCAGCACTTCAGGAAGCCTAGCAGTTATCTGGTGCAGGAAAATACTGTACAAAAGGTTGAAAAAATTTGGAAAATCATCCACTTTTTCAGATGCCTTGGGAATTTTATTCGAGATTTAATGTGCAGGACCTCTTCTTTAATAACATCTCCAAATATTGGAAATGGAATTTACTGTCTCAAAAGGCCTGAAAAACAGGTAAGTCACCCTGTTGCACCCTCACAACACGATAATGTCAAACTTTAAAAATTTCTGATGAGGAAAACTGAACAAGTCAACCTCAAAATGAACAGTAGAAACAAACATTTGTATAAGCAGATTCCCCAATTAAAGAGATGGTTCCTTCCCTCTCCCCCTTCCTAAAAATAGAGATCAGAACTGGCATAAGAGAAATATGTGAATAAAACAGACATAACATTTTTTCTCAGTAGTCCACCTGTTTCAATTAAATTTTCATAACATTTCCTACAGTTTTAATTTCTTACAGGAACTGGAAATCCTTCATGTTCAAGACGCAGTTGTGGATCCAAGGACTTAGCTTGCCAGAGAGTCAAATAGGAAAGCTCAGCAGTCAAAAATACTTTCTGAAGGCGAGATTTTTTAGCAAAATCTTTAAATGTTTTGTGGTCACTTGCCAGATAAAACTGTAAAAGAAAATATATATTAAGGGCAGTATTAATGTAAAAGAAACAAGATATGTAATTTTAAAACATGTTTTTGAACAAAAAAATCTCTTCTCTTGGCTCCTGACAGATCAGTCTTCCCAGCTAAAACTATGCAGGCAAAACCCATAGGATAGGTTCTATACTGTTGATAAACTCATTAAGTAGTTATTCCATATGCAGATTTGTGAATACTGATTTAAAATTGAATTTACATTCCAAATATTTTTATCTCACCAAAGTGATTGTTGAGAAGGAAAACTTTTTCAAAGTTGTGGTGATTTATTTTGACTGCATACGTACGTGTAATGCCTTATTTGCTTTCAATTTGCAGAGGGAAGGAATGTTACCATTTAATAGAAATCTGCTTCCTCAGAATGATAGAATAGTGCATGACTTTATAGTCCTACTATGGATTATCTTCATAAGAAAGGAAATCTTCTCATTTTGGAGTTTCACAGAATATTCTTAGTTGGAAGGGACCCACAAGGATCATGAAGTCCAACTCTTAAGTGAGTTGTTCAAAGTGAAGAAAACCTAAAATCTCCTTGAAGAATTCTTTCATGATTCACAATCTAATTGTGATTTATTTTTCTTCCCTTTTTTAGATTTTCTTTATTCAATCATGCTGGCTAACAGCCCCTGCACACCTGACCTGAGGCAAGTAGAATAAACTTTCTAATTAGGTATTACTTATCTTGATCTATGCATGATTCTGAGCCCGTTCTGTAAAACTAAGACGTTGCACCAATGTACAGCTTTATATATCTGTTCTTAGAGAAGGATTCAATGCACATTATCACTATATGCTATCACTGCTATTTGCAACTTTATTGCCTTACCAGTTTGTCAGAAACCCCTCCTTTTGTCCCAAGAACAAAGTTTTGCCCATATCGAAGTGGTTCGCCCACTGCACTTCCATCAACACTGTTAAAATTGTAAAAAGGAAAAAAGGTACGTTCAAATCATCAGTTTTACTATTGTTTAGGTTTTTTGTCTGTTTTGGTCTACAGTTAGATGTTGCTTTGTGGCAACATTTCGTAATGTTTACCTTTTAAAATAGACAAAATATCTTAACCTAAGGCTTTGACTACTGAGCAGGACCCTGTTCTTCTGTTTCTTCTCCAACAAACAGCAGCAATTAAATATATATTTGAGAGAGAGAATATGCTGGTTTTTTTAGAACAGAACCATGTCCACTTCACGTAAAGCAAAAGCAATGACACATACTTGTGCTTGCAGGAGAGTGAATATTAATAGTAGTGATATTTGGACATGCTTTGTCTGCAACTGGAACAGAAACAGCTGCAGAATTTACCAAATGATACAGTGAACTTGATTCTGTCTTCACACCTAAGCTGATTTAGAGCTCTTCGGAATTTATCAGAGTAATACGCAGCATAGAGTCAAGCTTAATACATGACTGAAGACTCTTTCTTAAATAAATTAAATTTATTGATACTCCTTTGTATATTAGCAAACTTTGTTGCATATTTCTCAAAACAAGATGCCTAAAGCTAAAATAAGAATTGAAAACAACTCAGAATAAAGTAGCAGACCTTACAATACAGAAAGCATTTCGACCCATGGGGTCCACGCTCTTGACTGCACTCAGTCCACGTGAGATCTGCAGGGGTTCATCCGAGTACAGGGATACTTCTTCCATGTCAACAGCCAGAGTCACATCCCCCCGCAGTTCGGGGTCCCTCTCCTCCGAGGTCCCTTCCAAATCCGAGGATTTGTTGTCTGGGTTCATAAGCAACACGGTGTCTCCGAAGTGAACAAATCCATCAGAAGATACTGACAGCTCTACCTAATTAGAATTTACATAGTATTTTAGAGAGTTATCTGAACCTAACATCAGAAGTATTTCAGTATGTAAGTTTCATATCATTCTTAGTGCATGCGGAACAATACTGAGCATTATACCACTCTGTGGGGGGTCATGGGGAGGTGGACACAACTCTCTTTAAAAATTACCCTCTTGAAAATATTCTCTTGAAGTCTGGCTAATCTCTGTACTAAAAGTTGTCCTTGCTCTCTCTTACGGATAAAATCCCTCAGGAGGTCCTGTTGGCAAAGGAGAGAGGAGCAGGTATGTTATCCAGCACCCACAATCTCGCGTTTACAGTGGATTTAGAGAGGCGGGGGGCAGCCCGGAGCGGGGGCGGTGGCGATGCCGGAGGATGGCGGTACCTGCTGCGCGTACTCTTCCTCCAGCCAGTTCCCTATGCGAACCCCCAGCCTGTAGGAGGCCATTGTCGGGCCGGGCCGCGTCCCGCGTCGCCATAGCGACCGCGCCGCGCCGCGATTGGCCAGCCCGGGGGGCGGGGCCGCGATTGGCCAGCCGGGGCGGCGAGGGTGGTGCCGCGATTGGCCAGCCCAGGGGGGCGGGG